>CABHPR010109580.1:0-45592 GCA_902168415.1 Peromyscus melanophrys
AGTCACCATGCTTGGCTGTATCCTTGAACACATGGATTTCTGCCTCTGGAATGCTAGGATTAAAGGCATGTGCTACCACTGCCTAACCTCTGTTTAATATTGTGGCTATTCTGTCTCTGACCCCAGATAAGTTTATTAAGGTACACAATATTTGGGGGAACACAATACCACCACAAATGGGTATCACTTAAAGATAGCTTCTTAGTTAAGGATGGGACCCTGTGTCCACTTCCCCCTATCAATGCTAGGACAGTGTCTAGCTTCAATATGTGTCAGTCCTGTTGGATCTGGAAGACAGTCTCCTTGCAGTCCTCTATGACCTCTGGGTCTTGAAGGAAGGACTTGATGGACGAATTCCATTCAAGACTGAGTGCTTCAAAGTTTCTCACTCTCTGAACATTGTCTAGTTATGGGTCTCTGGGGTAATTAACATCTGCTGCAAGAAGCAGCTTCTCTGTTCGGGAAAATGAGGCACTGATCTATGGGTACAGCACTGTTTCATTAAGAGTTATTTTCTTGTTATTCTCCTTTCTTAGACTCAGAGTATGGCTTTTCCCCAGGCCTATGATCTATCTCAGGTTCTTGGTCACTTCAGCAGTGTCAGGTTTTGATTCAATCATGGAATGGGCCCTAAATAAAATTTTAAAAAGTGGTTTCTTACTCCAATAATAATGTGCCACTCTGACACTAGGACAATGGTTCTCAAACTTCCTTTAATACAGTTCCTCATGTTGTGGTGACCCCAACCATAAAATTATTTTCGTTGCTACTTTATAGCTGTAGTTTTGCTATTTTAAGTTGTACTATAAATATCTGTGTTTTCCAATAGTCTTAGATAACCTCTGTGAAAGGGTCATTTAACCCTCCCAAAGGGGTTGAGAGCCACTGTATTAGGCTGTCTTTCAGGCAGGCCACTGCCATAGGTTTCAGAGTTTGTAGCTGGCTGATACTCATGAGTACCATTCTCCTCCAGTAACTTTTCACAGTCCCTTCTGGAACCATGAATGCTAGTCAGCAGGAGTGAAGCAGCTTGACTTCTCCACGTTTGTTGACATGAGTGGATCTGCTCTCTAGCAGTAGGGTCTTACCATCGGGTTGTAGAGAACAATCAATAGCCTTGTCAATATCCTGTAATATTTGAGGGTACTCCGTGGGCACTGGAGGTTTTACTTGATGGTATAAGATATTTAGATGGTGCGTTGTCTTCCCTATTATTTGATGACTCCTTTTAGATTCCTTCTGTGTATGTACAAATATGAAGAAGCTACTACAGTAGTAGGTTTCCATATGGCTTTTCAAATGGTCATTGGTGTGGGTTGACTATATTCTCTCCTTTACCCATCTCACTCCTATTTAATCCTGACATTCTAGTTTCTTCTTTATCTCTCCAAAACAATACATTCTAGTTTCTGTTCCTTGGGAGGTCCTCTCCCTTCCCTCAATCATTTACTAGATACTGAACCTCTGTAGTTATTCAGATGGAAGCACACATTTTTAGAACTCCAGTGCTATAAAAGGAAACATGCATTGTTTATCTTTTGGGGGTCTAGGTAACTTGAGGATGATTCTTCCTAACTCCACCCATTTACCTACAAGTTTCATTTTAACAACTGAATAATATCCCATTATGTAAATGTGCCATGCTTTCATCATTCATTCATGAGTTGGTAGACGTCTAGGCTGTCTCCAATTTCTGGCTATTATGAACAGAGCATCTGTGAACATGGGTGATCAAGTGATGCTGTAGAAGGATATAGAGTCCTTTGTGTATATGCCCAAAAGTGAAATAACCAGATCTTGAAGTAGATATATTCCCAGTTTCCAGAAAAAACTTTGATTTCCATATTGGCTATAAAAGTTTGTACATTGAGAAGCAATGAATAAATGTTCCACTTTCCCTGTGTCCTTAACACAATGTGTGGTGTCATTTATTTAATTGATTTTGGCCATTCTCACTGTGATAAGACGGAATCTCAAAGTAGTCTGATTTTTCATTTCCCTTGTGACAAAGGATTCTGAAGATTTCTTTAAGTGTTTCATAGCCATTTGTGTCTCATCTCTTAAGAACTCTCTGCTTATATCTGTACCCCCATTTTAACCGGATTTTCATTTTCTTGATGTTAAGTTTTATTTAGTTCTTTATAAATCCTAGATATTAACTCTCTATCAGATATATAATTGGTAAAGAACTTTTCCCATTGTATAGGCTGCTGCTTTGCCCAAATGATAGTGTCCTCTGTCATACAGAAGATTTTCAGCTTCATGAGGTTCCATTTATTAATTATTGTGCTTAGTGCCTATGTTATCAGTGTTCCATTCAGAACATTTTTCCTATGCCAATGAGTTCAAAAATCTATCCCACTTACCTTTCTACTGGATTCAGTATATCTGGTCTTATGTTAAGGTCTTGATCCATTTAGAGTTGAGTTTTATGCAGAGTGATAAATATAGATCTATTTTCATTCATCTACTTGCAGTCATCCAGTTTGACCAGCACCATTTGTTGAAGATGCTATTTCATTTTTCAGTGTCTGTTTGTCAAAAATCGAGTGCCCATAGGGATAGAGACTTATATCTGGTTCTTCAATTTGATTTCAGTGATCAGTGTGTCTGTTTTTATGCCAATAACATGATGTTTTTATTACTATAGTTCTATAATACAACTTGAAATCTGGATTGGTGATACATTCAGCAGCTCTGTTATTGTTCAGGATTGTTTTAACTATCCTAGATTTTTCATGTTCCCATAGGAGTTTGAAGGTTATTTTTCCATTTTTGTGAAGAATTATTTTGAGATTTTGATGGAGATTGCATTGAATCTGTAGATTGCTTTTGGTAGGATGGCCATTTTTACTATATTAATCCTACCAGTCTATGACCATGAGGGATCTTTTCATCTTCTGATGTCTTCTTCAATCTCTTTCTTTAATATTCTGAAGTTTTTATTACACAAATCTTTAACTTGCTTGGTTGTAGATACAAGACATCCTTTGAGGCTATTGTGGAGAAACTATTTCCCTGATTTCTTTCTTCAGTATGTTTATCCTTTGTATATAGGAAGGCTACTGATTTTTGTGTGTTAATTTTGTATCATGCTGTTGCTGAAAGTGTTCATCAAAGGTGGGAGTTTCCTGGTGAAGCTTTTTAGGTCATTTATGTACATAATCATATTGTATGCAAATAAAGATTCTTTCATTTCTTCCTTTCCTATTTGTGTCACCTTTATGTCCTTCAGTTATCTTATTGCTCTAGCTAAGACTTCAAGTACTATATTGAATACATATGATGGAAAGACTAGGTAACTTTGTCTTATTCCTGATTCTAATGGAAATGCTTTGAGTTTCTGTCCATTTAGATGAATGTTGGCTGTGGACTAGGTGTAAATTGCTTTTATTATGTTGAGGTATGTCACTTGTATCCCTAGTCTCTCTAGGGATTTATCAAGAAGGAATGTTGGATTTTTGTCAAAGGCATTTTTTTTAATCTAATGAGATGATCATGTGTTTTTTGTCTTTCAGCCTTTTTATGTAGTAGACTATGTTTATTGATTCATGTAGATTGAACTGTCCCTGAATCTCTGGGATGAAGCAAACTTGATCATGGTACATAATCTTTATATTTTCTCTTGGATTCAGTTGGCAAGCATTTTATTGAAAATGTATCTATGTTCATAAGTGATATTGCTCTATAATTTTCCTTTTGTTGGGCATTTATGTGGTTTTGTTATCATGGTCACAATGGCTTCATAAAATGAATTGGGCAATGTTCCTTCATTTTCTATTTTATGGGATAATTTGTGGAGTGTTGGTGTTAATTCTTATTTGAAGGTTCCGTATAATTCTGCACTGAATTCATTGGGCCCTGGGGTTTTTTTTAGTTGAAAATCTTTCAATTACTGCTTCTATCTCACTGGGGGTTATGGGTCTGTTTAAGCTTCTTTGATCTTGATTTAACATTGCTAGGTCATGTATTTCAAGGAATTCATTTATTTTAGGTTTTCCAATTTGATAGACTACAGATTTTTACATATATTCTTGTTATTTTCTGAATTTCCTCAGCATCTGCTGCAATGTCCTCCTTTTCATTTCTTATTTTATTGGTTTAGATCTTCTCTTTCCATCTTTTAGCTAATTTGACTAGGCCTTCCTTTGTTGATTTTCTCAAAAAAAAAAAACAAAAAACCTCTTCATTTCATTGATTCTAATTATTTTTTCTGCTGATGTTTCTAGTCATTGATTTCAGGCCTGATTTGTTTTATTTCTTCCCATCTACTATTTCTGGGTATTGTTTCTTCTTGTTGTTCTAGAGATTTCAGGTGTGTCACTAAATTACTAATATGAGAACTCTTCAGTTTTTTTATGTAGGCACTTACGGCTGCAAACTTGCCTATTTGAATCACCTTCATTGTGTTCCACCGGTTTGGGCATGTTGTGTTTTCATTTTCATTCAATTCTAAAAAGGTTTTAGTTTTCTTTTTGATTTCTGTCTTGATCCATTTTTCATTCAGTAGTGAGTTGTGCAGTTTCCACGAATTTCTAGACTTTTTGTTGTTGTTGACGTCCAGCTTTAATCCGTGGTGGTCAGAAAGGATACAAGGATTATTTAAATTGTCTTAGATCAGTTGAGCCCTGCTCTTTGTCAAAGAGTGTGATCAATTTTTGAAAATTTTCATGAGCTGCTAAAAAAGTATATTCTTTCATATTTAGAGGAAATGTTTTATAAATATCTGCTAGGTCTGCTTTATTTGTGACATTATCTAAGCCTACCATTTCTCTGTTGAGTTTTTATTTGAATGACATCTCCATTGGCAAGAGTGGGTTTTTGAAGTAACTCACTGTCATTGCATGAGGGAGGCTCAATACAGGATTTTAGCTATAGTAGTATTTCTTTATGAACTTGGGTGCCCTTGTGTTTGGTGTATGAATGCTAGAATTGAAATATCTTCTTGGTGGGTTTTCTTTTGATGAGTATATCGTGCCCTTCCCCACTTTTTCTGATGTTTTGGCTTGAAGTCTATTTTTTCTGCTATTAGAATAGCTATACCTGTTTGCTTTTCCCATCTTTTTACCTTGAGATGATATCTATCCTTGATAGTGAGATATGTTTTGTGGATGCATCAGAAGAATAGATCTTGTTTTTTAATTAAATATGTTAGTCTGTGTCTTTCTGGGGGAAATTGAGACCATTAATACTGAGAGTTATTAATGAGCAATGTTTATTGATTCCTGTTATTTTGTTGTTATGGTATAGGTTTCCCCCTTCTTTTGATTTACTGTTTGGGGATTATTTATTCCTTGTGTCTTTTGAGTATAGTTAATCTCTTCCAAGTAAAGTTTTCATTATGTTGCCTTTTATAGAGCTGTGTTGATAGATAAAAGTTTCTTAAATTTAGTTTTATTGTGGAATGTTTTCTTCATCTATTACAAATGATAGTTTTTCTAGGTATAGGATATTGGGTTGGTATCTGTGGTCTCTCAGAGTTCACAGAATATCCATCCATATCCTTCTGTCTTTCAGAACACCCACTGAAAACTAAGGTGTTACTATAATGAGCCTACCTCTATATGTGACTTGTTTTTTTTTTATTTCCCTTCAAGCTTTTAATATACTTTCTTTATTCTATACATCAAGGGGGTTGATTATTATTGATCATAAGGAATTCCCTTTCTGGTCCAGTTTATTTGGTGTTCTATACACTTCTTGTACCTCAATGTGTTCCTTTTCCCTTAAATTGTAGATATTTTCTTCTACTAGTCTGTTAAAAATGTTTGTTGTGCCTTTGACCTGGGTTTCTTTTTCTTCTTCTATCTCAATTACTCATAAGTATAATCTTCTCATAGTGTCTTGGGTTTCCTGGATGTATTTTGCCTGAATATTTTTAAATTTAACATTTTCTTTAGCTGAGCGATCCATTTCTTCTATCTTCTAATCTTCTATTCAAGACATGAAATTTCTCTTCTGTGTCTTATAATCTGTTGGTGAGGCTTTCCTCTGAGGTTTTTATTTGACTTCCTAAGTTTTTCATTTTCAGTTTGGGTTTTCTATAGTGTTGCCATTTCTACTTTCATGTCTTGAACTGTTTTCATTATTTCATTCAACAATGTTTTAATGGTCTTCATTAAAGTCTTATCTATACACTTTCTAAGGTCTGTGAACATATTTGTAATTGCTATTTTGAAGTTCTTGTCTTGTGTTTCAGCTAAATTGCATGTCTTGTGGCCTAGTGTAATAGGGTTGCTGGCTTCCATGTGAGGCATATTATATTGGTCAGACGTGTTTGCTCTCAGATACAGTTGCTTTGAGCTATGATGCTTGGGGTGTTTTTGATATAGATATCTGGTCTTGTCTTTTTGGATAAGCATCGTATTCTTTGGATGATGGTCACCTCCTTGGATCCTAGGCAAGTGTCTGTGAGTTCCCTAGTAGAGAGTGCTTCTGCATTTCAGCCCGGTATGGCCACTAGGGTTCCCCAGTAGGAAGGACAAAGGAATGGAGATGGGCTAGAAGAGAAGGCTGAGAAGAGCAGTGAGAAATAGCTAGTAGGACCCTGGGTTCTCATGAAGATATAGAGTCCCCAGGGAATGGAGTTAAGTTGGGAGGAGGTCTCCTGCAGGCAGGCTGCAATAGGATTCGAAGGTGCCATCTTTTTAGGCCTTAAAAAAAGAAGTCTGATTTCAAGATGAAGAAATTGGCAGAGAGGTTGATAAACAGATGATTCGTTTAGGAAATGGTAAATAATTCAGTATGACAAGCCTGCATGGTGCCTCGGGGAGGAGACAGAAGGAGCTGCTGGAGTCTGAAGCAGGATCCAGCAAAGATCAGAATTATGTCTCAGATGAATGCTACATGAGGTCCTTCACAGATACCTGTGCTTCTATGTTACCTACTCTGTTTTTGACAGTAATTTCCTTCAGAAGAAACGTCCCATTTCAAAAATTTTTGATAGTTAGATTTTGATACTACATCCAATCAGAGCCAACAGATTCTATCAGCAATAGCAATAATATCCAGTTTCAACGTTTATATCAACAGTACAAACGAGTTAGCTTTCCCTTTTCCATAGCCTTAAAGTTGCTTCGATTTACCTGACAAGGTGTCATTCATTAACTCCTCCTCCTCCTCCTCCTCCTCCTCCTCCTCCTCCTCCTCCTCCTCCTCCTCCTCCTTCTCCATCTCCCTGCCCCTTTCATTCTCTCACTTCATCTTCCCTTTCCTCTTCTTCTTTGGAATATTCTGTATCCTTGAAATTGTTCCAGCAATATCTGATTTCCTATTAACCTGCTTTGTAACAGAAATTATCCTGAGTTCTCACATGTGCACCCAATCATATCAGCTTACCAAACAAATAATCAGATCTTTTCTTGTAGCAAATCACTGACTGTAACCTAGTATAGAATATTTATAACAGAACAGGCTAGATCTTGTCAAAATAGCAAATAAGAGCAAAATATCATATACATTAACTCTCACCCAGCCATGTCATAGCATGTACTGGGCTACCTTTCTTTAATCCCTAGCTACTGGAAAACTGGCCGTCAAGGTCACTATAAAAACACAGATCACTACCAAATCCAGAGAAATGTTTGAAGGGACATTTCATATCTCCATTCTCATTTTCCCAGATTCACATGAATTGCTTCAACTTAGCATCAGGATGTGCCCAGAAACAGGAAATAACATAATGAAGCATGGCAGGCACAGGCTTCAGCTACTGAACCCCATCTATGCCTCATTTTAGTGTAATTTCATCCTTATATTCTCTAGATGAAAAGCACACTAGAATGTCCCCTTTTATAGGATGTTTAATATAGAACAAAGATTCTTAACATCTTAAAATATGATTCCCTCTTAGAGAAAATAAACAATTGTAGTCTATATAGTTGTCCTTTTAAAGGATCTTCCCCCTTTCTTGTAGTTCAGTCATTAAATTCACATGAATTTTCGGAAAGCTCCCATTCACATCAAATCTGAATCATCAAGAGCGTTTTCCTTGACTTCAGTATATTTGCTTTCCAGTCAATGTCCACTGCACACTGCTCCCTTCCTGGAGCTACTCTAGATAAGTATTCCTTTCTATCCGATTTTAGTCTACTGTATTCCCACTGGCCACATGATTTCTTTTCTCAACCTTTCTCTGTAGACTACAGCAGATGAAGTCACAGGCTGGCCTGTTTCCTTGCCCACTTCCCTGTCTCTTTCTTCCTCTATGCTTATTCTCCGCCCCTCCCCCATCCTCACTCACACCTGACATGCAGAACAGAAGGGAGATCTTCTGGGGCTCCTACTACCGCTGTTCTTGTCAGTTTCTCTCACCATCATTGTCTACCTGTCCCAGACCTGTGTGTTTGTATTAGCATCCACCACAATAAAATTATTCACCATCACTGATAAAACCTGCCCGCATTTCTGGGAATTTGATGGCCACAAAGAAACCTCATTGTGCTGATAAGAAAATGCAGACATGCAGAAAGTAAAGAAACGCTTCAAACTAGATCTTGTATATCCTCAGAGCAGGACTAAGCAAACAAACACTAGTGTTCATCCAACAAACTGAATGTGAGCTTTACATTTTGTTAAGGGCTGAAAGAAAAAAAAATACAAGGGATCATATATGGTCTATTTTCAATCCATATTCTATTGCTTCTTTTAGTATAGTTAAAGATACAATATTAGATCTGGTCTTCAGGGAAACAGATACCAAGAAAGAAATTAAAAACAAGTGGTGTACTAAGAGGAACAGAGAAGAGAATTAGTCAGGGGAAGCTTTCAGATCAAGATGCAAGACTGCTATCTACAACAGGAAATGATGAAATATGAACGAGTAAGACTCAAAGATAGTGTAGTTTGAGGATGTGTTGGCCAGCCCAGTGGGAGCATTCCAACGCAAAATTCACTCACCAAGGAGTCTCACCTTGGATGGATATTTCCAGATGGTATTCATGCCTCCATGCTCAGGTTTTAGCACTTGAGAGGAGTATGAACCGACAAGTTGAAGATGCAGACTGCAAAGCATGGTGGACACCGATAACCAGCTCTCCTGCCTCTTGATGAATCCTTAACCTATGTCAGATCCTGTTGCTTCTTATACTCATCCACTTTTGTTTTCCAGTGTTTGAATATTTCCTCAATACCAATCCAATACATAATGTCATGGAAGAACATGAGACACCAGTTTGATGAATAATAATACAAAAATCAACAGCATTTGGTTAGATTGTATGCATAACAAATATTATTTCCATGTCAAAAGAAAAAGCCTCAAAAATCATTTCTATTGCATGGCATCATCTTTGTTCTTCATGTTTTAGAAGGAGGCTATAAAAAAGATTATTTTTCACCCAGCAGGCACTCATATAACTGACACTTAAACTGCTATCACCCAGGGCTACATAAACCAAGATATCCTCTGTGTTCTCTAGGACACTGTATTGAATCCTTGACAGTTTGGTATTATCATCTTAGCTGTGGGGTCACTTTCCCGACTTCTGTTTATACAACCACTTTTTAATACCATATACACAGATGTGCATACCCTGCAACACACACACACACACACACACACACACACACACACACACACACACACTGTGTCTCCCCATTCTGTCATCAAATACCTAAGTATTCATATCTGGCTGTGCCTGGGACCTTCCCTTTGACAACACTGATTTTTTTTTTCTCCCCCAAGAGTTGTGCGCACCTTTTAAAGTAACAAGGTCCAATTCAGGCCCCAATTTCTCTGTGTACCTTCTCTACATATTCTAGTTCTCTGTCCCTCTCACCTTACAGATCATTAACAGATCCCTCTCCTTATCTGTCTTTGCTTTGCCTTGAGTAGTAGCAGTATAGGAGATGTCTTTCCTCCATGCTCAGGTTTTAGCAGCTTGAGGGGAGTATGAACCGACAAGTTGAAGATGCAGATTGTAAAGCATGGTAGATATTGATGACCAACTCTCCTGCCTCTTGATAAATTCTTAACCTATGTCAGATACATATCTGTTGCTTGCCCTCTCTCTATCCTAATGCTGAGGCATTCCTTTGCTGGTGTTAGAACCTACTTCTTCAAGATTCCAGTGTAGACCAAAGACTAGCAGTTCTCTAGGAATCCTCTGGGACCAGCTTCATTGACTAAACAACAATCAGATTCTTGGCCTTTCTATTGTGAGATAGCCATTGTAGGATTACATGGGCCATAGTCTGTAAGCCACTCTAAAAAGGCCTCTTTTAATATTTTTTTTCATTTTATCAGTTCCTTTACAGAACACTGACTAGTACAATTGAGAATCCCTGCCTCTGCATAAAATGAAAGAGCAATGGGAGATGATTCCTGACATCAATCTGATGCTCCCACATACATGCACAAGTGTACATGTGCCCTCATACATGCACACTACACACACACACACACACACACACACACACACACACACACATACACACACGCACACGTACATGCACACACACACACACAAAAATGAAAATCATAAGATGTCAGAAACAACACTACTCACCCTGATCATTGAACTCATTCCAGAAAACTACCAAAGAGCCACAGGACTCAGAAACCCATTGTGTAAGAACGATCACACTTTGAACTGCTAAGAAGCCAACACCCCTGGGCCTGGGAGCTGTATCCCTTGTTGCTTGAAGGACTGAGGGTCACAACACTGGAGAACCAGAAAACAGGAATTCTCAGCACCAAAGAGCTGAGAGTCCCAGCTCCAGCAGCCTGGGCAAGAGCTGGAACTGGAGGATGCGGCACCTGCTCCTGAATGCTGCTGCCACCACTGCCAGAACATGAGGATTACAAACACTGCCAAGTACTGGGGCAACTGATGATTGAAGTCCAGACAGTAAGCCTCTACACTATGTATTGAGCCATGAGCTTCTCGATTCTAAAGCCTGGAGCATCAGGTCCCTCGCTCAGGCATTAAAGCTGTCTAAACTCTGGAGCTGCCAATCAAGCCCCCAGGCTTTGGGCATTCAAAGGCTGGCAAAAGCCAGCATCAAAAGATCTACCTCACAGCTACCACAATCGCTGAGTGGAGCAAAGGAGCACTGGGCAGATTTTCTCAGAAGAGAACTCGTAACAACTTGTCTGAACATTAATTTTATCATTTGTAAAAGTGTGTGAGTATAACAAGCTTTAATAAATAACAAAGAGTTCAGCAGCATATCTCTTCAGGGTCTGTATCTCCACCTTTTTAATTAGCACTTAGGCGGGTCACCTAACTGGAGCATCGCTGTGTTCTCACTTGTGAAATGACTGTAGTACAAAATGATAGTTTACTTCATGGTATTATTCTGAGAATTTAATGATATAAATAATGTGTAAAATAATCTTGGGAAAGGATCTAGAATATAATGCATTTGAAATGCCTCATAGATAGTAAGGATTATTACTTTTTTGTAGGATGCTTTCAGGCCTAAAAGTCAGTGTGACAATGTACTAAGTAGATTCATAAATCTCTGAACACATATATATACTCTTATTTGAAGACTCAATTCAATATTTAATAATTTGTCTGCCTGTTTTGTTTTGTTGTTGCTGCTGCTGCTGTTTTGTTTTTTAACATGAATAGTCTTCCTGATAATGATTTCTAGTTTTAAACTACTGGCACACCACAGTAAGTAATCTACAGGAACATCAGGACTGCTAAGTAAAGCTTTATCAAAATCTTCATCAAAATGGCCACCATAATAATGTTCTTAGAAGCAGTGTCGACTGAAGCATAGCACAGGATGTGGAATGAAACTGACTGACTTTCAAATCCCAGCTCTGTGTTTTTGCTGCAAGAACTGACCTTTTGAAAATTGCTAAGCCTTTTGTGTTTATTTCATTTCCTACAAAATATAAAAATAATTATTGCCAATTCAAAAAGTTCCAAGTGTTAAATAAATATATATAATGAATGTCTGGCACATAACAGACACTCAATAAGTATTTGTCATGATTTTTCTTCATTTCTTTTTCTAAGATAATGTATACGCAAGCACGCTGCCTGCAAAGCACCAAAAACGAAAGGTACTGCTTATTATTATTATTACTATTATTATTATTACTATTGCCACCCCTGTAATTCATGCAAGACTTCTACATAAATACTGATTGGCAAGAAAAATACAGTAGGAAGGACAAAGCATAAAGGTTAGATTACAGGAATCAAACTTAAAATAGTGTGGAGCATTTTCCAAATGATGCCAATCTTGAGGTGCAGTGTGGAGAGAAAGAGAGGAGAGCACAAGATAGGCATTGAGGAGGGAGGGAGTAAGGAATGAGAACAGTGAAATGATTTCCATTTCTGGATCACTAATAATGGAGAGAAAAAGCATCATAAGAAGATGGTCAGGAAGAGGCTAGGCTCGGAAACAGCCACAATGTGTGTGTCGCTGCTATTTTTCCTGACCTTAGGACCCACACCTATGGCACTTAGATTAGAATAATAAAATGTAGACTCAAGCAAATTCAAACTATAGGTGATTCGTGAAGAATAAATCTCTTCAAAATGTTTGTTTCTCATGAAGCACCATGTCACAAAATTGAATATAATCTATTGCAAAAGGTTGATCTGGGCCTGGTGTGTCAGAGAGGATGGCCTGAGACTGGCAATCTGAAGCTCCTTCTAATGAGTTTGGATGACTTCCTTGCTAAGTAGCAAATCCCCAAGTGGTAACCCCCATGCTGTGTCAATCAGCCTACTTGCTGACACTGAAGTGCCGCCGAAAGAAAACTATACTAGGTTCCTATAACCCCCTCTCTGCTGTTGGTTGCACTCCCAACCCTTACTATAGCCACCACACCACCGTCATCACCTACTAACACCATCACTGCCATCCCCAAAGCCACTGCCATCACAGCTCCCATCACTTCCACCCTCCCTAAACCACCACTACCACCACTGCCCCCACCACCCTCATCACCACTTCCACCACCACCACCCCCAGGACTTACCGTCACCACACCACCTGCCTAAAGTTGAGCATATCAAGAAGAGAGTAGGATACAGCAACAGCAACTCTAAACAATTCCCTTGAAGCATGGGAAGACTTAACAAGAAAATCAAGTCACTTAGTTTCCCAACTAGGACACAGGAGCAAATAATAATTCACATGATAAACGTAGGAAATTCACTTTGTGAATAATTTAAACTGTTACCAAACTCTTCCAATAAATGTGCGTACTGTTTACATACATCTAAAGTTAAACCATCATGAAATGGTCCACTTGCACAGTGCCATGGTAGACATGCCCTTGCAGTCAAAGCCCCTCTGCACTCTGCTCTCTTCACCAGAGACTCCAGGAAACTGTGTGACTTCGTCTCATGTCAGGGAACTTTAGTAGAAAATGTTAAGAATCACAGAAGTTTGCTTCTTTCATTTCACAAACATAAATACCCTTAGATGAATGTGTTGGTGCCGAGCAAAAAGCTTCTCACTTCCCACACAGGATTTAATAAGCAACAGCTAAAAAGCCTCTCTCCACCCTGTGGTTCTTCAGTTCCGCATCTGTCACTACCTTTGTGTTACTACATTTGTAAACTTTTTTTTTTTTCTTTTGAAAGTCACAATCTGTCTCTCACCAGCCACACCGCCCAGCAGCTTCCCTGATGAGCACATATATAAGTTTTCCTATTTTGGTTTCCTGATTAGACACAGGCGAATGTAATGCCACTTGCCTGTCTCCCCCTCAATAGATGGGAAATTGCCACTTTCTTCTGTGTATCAGAAGCCATTAGTGTGGAGCTGGCTGCCCTGCTGCTCAATGACATCTTTATGAAGAGCTCCCCTCCATTCTTTAATGATTTGACTCTGTGTGATCATCCCAATCAGGCTGCATGTCTGTGTTATAACTATAATTATTTTGAATTTGCTACAAATATAGAGTGCAGAGTAGTCTTTTCCTTTTTACTAAATATTTCCATTATATTAACTTAGTTCTATTTGTTGTTCAAGAGCCTGGACTAAGTCATTTATTTACAGACAGTACAGGTACACATTGAAAATTCCATTGCCGCACATATTAATGTAATTTTTCATGCCAGCAAGGAAGCTAATGTGTCTGTGTTCCTCCATATAAGCACTGAGTCACATAAAGTTGTGTTTCTTCTTCATTTAAAACAGAATAGACGAGGCACAGCAAGATGAAGTGATTTGGACAGTGGCAAGTCCTCACACCATGGAGAAGGCTCCTTAAATGGAATTTGACATTCCGTGAACTGAGCCAATGAGGAAAAGTAAATTGTGTCTGATTGGCTCTCGGCAGACATTAAAGTGGCAGCAAATGAAGTAAAGCTAGTGCTAGAAACAGACCAAGTAACGAAGGTCCAAGTCTGGTAACAGGTGTAGACAGTCGGTGGACAAGCTCTCCCCAACATCTACGGTGTGAAATCAAGACCTGACTACACAGAGCACAGGAAGCCCGCTGCACAGAACAGTGTGATCTGTCAACAATGGGCAAGACTGTAGCTGAGAAGAGGAGAGGGTTTGGGGGACAAATTAAGTAGGGCTCGTGAACTGGCTCAGACACAGACAGGAAACCAGCAAGTTCTTCTATTGAAATTTAATAGACGGTGAGATGCTTGGAACTCCAAGGCACAGAAGAGTTAGTTTTGAAAAGTATGTGGGACTATACCTGAAGAAGGAATGTAAAGCATTTCTATGAACCCCAAATCCTCTATAGGCACTCCCTAACAGTCCCTCATGTCTATAACCAACAACTGCTCTGACCTGTAACCCTGTCTTAGTTCTGCTGCATCATGAGATTCTGTGCATGGAATTACATCATTCTGGGCCACACTGTTCATTTCAAAAGAGACTAAGTCAGCAGTTTTCCAAAGTGTTTACAGTGTGTTGCATTCCTTCCAACAGTATAGCCACATGCAAGCTGTCTATATCCTTTTGACTAAGAAGTTATCTGAGTTGAAGAGTGTAACTGCATAGAATCTGTGGTTTTCCAATCCATGAATATGGTAAGTCCCCCCATTTATTTGGAGTGCACTAAATTTCACTCAGAGATATTTTCAGGGTTTGTTATAAGAAAACTTACTGTTTCTTTTGTTATACTTATTCTTCATTTTCATTGATTTCATAGTAAGTAGGAAAAATTTAATTCAATCTTAAAACATATTTTGGGGATAATATATGATAGTACAATTTATTGCTTATATTGACCCTTATATCCTGAAAATTTTCGAAATTGATTTGTAAGTTACAATAGGGTTTTATTGTTTGTTTGATTATTTGGATTTTTATAATAAATTCTTGGTAGGATTTTCTACATCAGCAGTAGCAATTAGCTTGATGTTTATAGCTTTCTGCACACTGCACACTGCTGTGTCTCTTTTGTCCTTTATTTCTTGTGTTGGCTATACTTTAAAATGCTATGTTGGATAGGCAAGAGAAAGAAGTGGATTGCCCTTGTTCTCAACTTCTTAAGATTAACTCTTTCTCAGTTTTTTACTTTAAACTTTCATGTATTTGAACATTTGAATTGTTTCTCAAACACAGAGCATGCTACTAAGTTTTATTTGTCTCAATTCTGACTATGTGACTTTTAGCACAAACATTAGATAGATAGATTGATAGATAGATAGATAGATAGATAGATAGATAGATAGATAGATGATAGATTGATAGATATAAATTACAATGTGATTATATATTTTAAAATTTTATTTTAAAAATTTAAAGCAGTCCAGTATTGATAGTGTAGCAGAAACCAGAGTCCTCGAACCAGACAACTTGCAATGAACACTTGCAAGTAAAGATGTACAGACTAAAGGGTATACTACATGACTCACTGTGTCACACTACAGCTTCCACCATGAAGTTTTTCTTTTCTTTTAAATTTTATTTTGTTTTATCTTGTGGGGAGGTTGCAAAGGCAGAGGGCAGATTCAAAGGAATGGGGAGATAAGTGAGATTGAGATGCATGATGTGAAATTCACAAAGAATAAATAAAAAGCTAAGACAAAATTAATACAATATATTTTTACCATACTCTTTTGCCCATCCCATCCTCCCCAACCTCTTACCCTCCCAAATTTATGGTCTTTCTCTCTCAGAAAAAAACAAAAACAGAAAAAATAACATCAACAAAAAATGAAAACCAAAACAATCAACTGAAAAAAAAAAGAAAATGAGTAAGACAGAAAATACCAAAACACACAGACACACACACACACACACACACACACACACACACACACACACACACACCAAAAAACAAGCAAACAAACATGGAGTCCGTCTTGTGTCAGTCAACTACTCCTTGGCATGGGGCTTGGAGCTTGGCCTGGAGTATGACTGATAAACCCATTAACACTCCACTGGAGAAAACTTATTTTCCTTTTCCCATCAGGTATCAATTGCAAATAGCATCTTGGTTAGAGGTGTTTACTTCCCTTTTTCAGTGCTGAGATTTTGTCTAGTTTGAACCTGTGCAGGTCATATGCATGTTGTCACAGTATCTATGAGTTCATATGGGTATCGTCCCTGTTGGATCTAAGAAGACACTGTTTCCTTGGAATCACCCACCTTCTTGGCTCTTATAATTTTTTCGCCTTTTCTTCTTCACAGATCTCTGAGCCTTGAGGGGTAGTATGTTAGTTTAAAAAAAGGATAACCCCACAGGCTCATATGCTTGAATGCTTAGGCATCAGTAAGTGGCACTATTTGGGAAGGATTAGGAGGTGTGGTATTGTTAGAGGAAATGTGTCACTGGGGATGGGCTTTGAGTTTTCTAAAATCCATGCCATGCCCAGCTCTCTCCCCCACCTCCTCTCTCTCTCTCTCTCTCTCTCTCTCTCTCTCTCTCTCTCTCTCTCCATCTATCTTTTGTAATCAAGATTGACTCTCAGTTACTTCACCAGTTTCAGCCTGCATGCAACCATGCTCTCTGCCATGATGATAATTGACTAAGCATCTGAAACTGTAAGCAAATGCCCAATTAAATGCTTTCTTTCGTGAGATGCCGCACCTTAGTCATGGTGACTCTTCACAGCAATAAAACACTAACTGAGACAGGATCTGATAAAGACTTCCCATTTATGGCTGAATATTCCAATGTCTCAAAGTCTCCCTGTCTTCACACATTGTGAAGTTGAGTATCTCTTTTATTTTATTTTTTCAGATGTATTTATTTATGCATTTTAAGTGTATGAGTCTATTTGCATGTATTCCTATATCACATAAAAGAAGGCTCAGATCCTGTTATAGATGGTGCCACCATGTGGTTGCTGGGAATTGAACTCAGGACCTCTGGAAGAGCAGCCAGTGCTCTTAACCTCTGAGCATCTCTTCAGCCCTGGATCTCTTATAAATCAGCTTTTTAAAATGTTCTTCTTTATCTTTTTGTTAGTTTCTTAGCTCCATCTCTTTTACATCATTTTCAGGATTTGCTCCAGGATTTGCAGTCAGAATCCCCAATTCACAACAGTGTACATGGAGTTGTTCTACTATGGTATGAAAAATGAAAGGATGTGAAGCATTCTGGGTCTCCTACTATGGCTTTGCTTTCTATACAGTCAGTATGTCTCAAAAAGAGAATATAATCTATATACTTTTGCTTTCTTATTGTTTTTTGTTGTTGCTGATTTCTTTGTTTGTTTGTTTTGGTTTTTGACACAATGTTCCTCTGTGTATCCCTGGCTGTCCTGGAACTCACTTTGTAGACCAGGCTGCCCTTGAACTCAGAGAGATCCACTTGACTCTGCCTTCTGAGTTCTGGGGTAAAGGCATGCACCACCGTGCCCTGTTTTGCTTGTGTTCTTATTCTTACTGCAGACCAATTGTAGCTAGCGTCCATTCTAGAAATTTCTTTTGTATTTCCTGTATAGACATTTTTTGACAATTCATTTTCTGATTGTTCTTATATCTAAAAATATATTAGTTTCAGCTTTTCTGGTACAAGTTACTAAATAAAGAACATTTCCTTGACATATTTTAAGTACATTAAAAGCATCCATCCCTCCTGTCACCAGGCAGAATTTCCATTAGAGAGATTGAGACACCAACCTAGCCACAAAACCTTTGACCTACAATTTGTCTTGCCTATGAGATGCATTGGGGGTAAAGGTGGCACATAAATTGTGGAAGTGGCTAACCAATGACTGGTCTAGCTTGAGATCCATGCCACAAGAGGGAGCCCACCTAGACGGCCAGGGCCCAGATGCTAGATAGCCCAGGGGCCTAGGATAGAACCAAAAACAACTGGCAAAAAAAAAAAAAAAAAGCCAATGAAATATTCCTATTTATGTCCTGCTCTACATTGATGCCTTGTCCAGTTATCATCAGAGAGGCTTCGCCAAGCAACCAATAGAAACACATGCAGAGACCCACCGTCAAACATTAGGGAGAGCTCAAGAAATCCTGAGGAAGAGAGGGGAGGAGCCAGAGAGGTCAAGGACATCACACAAAAACCCAAAGAATCAACTAACCTGGGCTCAGAGGCTCACAGAGGCTGAACTGACAGCTATGAAACTGACCTAGGCACTCTACACGTATGTTACAGTTGTGTAACTTGGTCTTCTTGTGGGAATGGGATGGGGGGGGGTTGTCTCTCACTCTGTTACCTTTTGGGACTCTTTCCTCCTACCAGGTCACTTCTTGATAAGAGAGGAGGTGCCTAGTCTCACTGCAACTTGATATGCCATGGCTGGCTGATATTCAGAGGAGGCCCACCCTTTTCTGAAGAGACAGGAAGGAGGAGGGATGGATGGGGAGAGGGGAGGACTGCGAGAAGAGGAGGGGGTAGAAGCTGCAATGAGGATGCATAAATAAATAAATAACAACATCCCGTTTATTTCTAATCACCATCATTTAGGTTGAGAATCCAACTATTCTCATATCATTGACTAACACATAATGCATGTTTTGTTTATAAGTTTTTTTCTTTATCATTATATATGGCTTCCTTTGTATTTATTCTCTGTAGAATTGGGATTCTTGATAAATTGATTGGGTTATTTTTGCTTTTTTTAATTTATGACTTTTTTTTCAAACTTTGGCCACAGTTTGGGTCCCATTTTATGGAACCAGAGAAGAATATGTCCTAGAAAAGCCAGTGTGTGGAGGAGTGTGTCTCCAGAAAATAGTCTGTGTTTTCCTCCAGGGTCTTTAATTATCATTCTGTGAAAGAGACTGATGAATACTGCCCAATAATTCAGAGCAGATTTGGCTTCCTTGGTGCCCCAAATTTTGGTGTTTCTCACAACTATCTTTTGCATCTGTCTTCAAATGCACATACTTTCTTCATCTCTCTCTAATCTACAGTTGATTGCAGTGACTGAGCCTGCCTAGTGAACTCTTCATTTCAGATATTCCATTTGATTAGTTTTATTTCTTATACCTCCCTAATCGATCTCTCTTATCTGTTTAATCATTACAGTCTAGCTCTTCTTTAAGTCTTCAAGACATTTAAAATGAAACTTTAAAGTATACGTCTTCTTAATACCAAAGTCTTTACCATCTTTGAGTTTGACATTGTGGACTGCTTTTTCCCCCCTCTTGAAAATGTATTATATATGTCTGTGTGTTTTATAATTTGTACTGTTGTTATTTTAACTTAGTGGCACATTCGTTTGTACATACAAATGCACACGTATGCCACAGATTTAGAGTGGAAATTAGAGGATAACTTGCATGAGTTATTTCTCTTCTTCCACCATGAGGATCCTAGGTACTCAATGCAACACATCAGACTTGGCAGTGAGCCTCACATTGCCAGCCCAATTTATATTATTTGTAGACATTTTTAGGTAATGCTTGAAATTTTATATCTTTTCTTCTTGTAAGAGTATTAACTATTATTTAAAGAGACTGTGGAATTAATTGCTTATCCTTTTGAACACAAGGACACTTGGTCAACTCTATCAAAGCCCTCTCACTTCAAATGCCAACAATTTTCTCACTTGTGTTTTTATCTGCTAAAATTATTCAAAATCTTTTGTGCTTTCCATTCCCAGTGTCTGCTTGGCTCTTTTGTCTCTCCTAAAAGCATTCCATTGGTATAAACCAAGAATTTGACAATTTGTCATGAGCAAGAAGGTAGATACTCATAGTTAGTATAACAAAATTTATATTTTATTATGTTGAGAGTTATCACACAAGGTTCACACCCTAAATTCCTAACTATTGTTCTAAGCCTATCTCCCCAAGGCTGCTCACCTGTGCAACATATCTTAGCTGAAGGTCAGGTACGGTCTCTTACAGAAGTCTCTGATTCAAGGGTCAGCATCCTGGGGGAGACTCTCCAGCCACAGTGCAGATCAAGGTGGTGCAGAGCAGAGCATTGCTCTTGGTCTCTGCAAAATACACCGTCTAGTGAGTATCATGGGGTTCTAGAACTGTGTCTGGTTATCTTGAGTGAGTGTTGTCACTGGGTTCTGGATATCAGGTGCAGCCTTGGGTGTTGTGGAGTTGCTGACTATTTTTACATGTCTATAAGGCATTTTTTTACTATGCTCATTACAATAACTATGTTCAGATCTGGAGGCTCCATTTGAGATTTTTTTCCTTTTCAATTTCTCATCTCATATTTAGTTTTATACCAAGTCCAATGATACTTCAAGCTAAAGACAATGCAGCTTTCCATTTCCTGATTAGCATTGCTCCAAGTCACAAACGCTAGAAGAAAGAAGAAATATCCTCACAAACATGGGTTTTCCTTAAAGAGTCCATTCTAAGTACCACTGTGGCTATTGGTTATAGTTACTCTCCTTGCTTTTAGACTGATGTGTGTGTGTGTGTGTGTGTGTGTGTGTGTGTGTGTGTATGTGTGTATGTGTGTGTGTATGTGTGTGTGTGTGTATGTGTGTGTGTGTGTGTGTGTGTGTGTGTGTGTGCGTGCGTCCAAACACATGCTTAATGTGGTTGAGAGCTTCTAATTGCTTTCTGCAAAACAGTTCTCACAATATATCCCCATTGTTGGGCTGCAACTTCCTTTGAATAGTATTCATTTTACGATAAAAAAAAAATGAGTAAACTAGTGTTGATCCTCTTACAACTATCAAAAAGCAACCTTTATGTTCCCAGGAAAACTTAGAGTGGGTGAGATCAGTGGGCACTGGTGGGGAACCTGTCGTGACTTTCACAATAAGGAGATTTGCAAATGTAGCACCACAAGAGGGGTATAGTTTGTTCTGCTAGCTTGTTTTTCAAACAAGAGTATTTGAACATTAATGCATTCAAATACCCTTTCCTGCCAAGTCAACATAATCAAACAAATAGATTAAGAAGGTGAAAGAGCACTCAGGGGTATTCTAAGGAAAACTCAACAACACTCCTACACATGAAGACTGTTAAACAAATGAAAATCTTCTCCCAGGGACACAGTGCTGGTCTTCCATATCAATTTATTCCCCTCTACCTAACAATAAGGTTATTTCCTTCCCCTTAAGGTATTCAAATTCTGTTCCCATTGTAACCTTCTGTAATAATAGTCTCATCAAAGGTACAGAAAAGCAGCACTCTACCTTTGGGATAAGGGACAAGGAAAGCCAGAGCTTTTACTTAGGAGCCAGGGGAGGAGATGAGTTAGTCCTGAAAGGATTTATGAGAATTTGAGTTCTGGTATTTCACCACAGCCAGTGGGTTATGGTCTCAAGGCACATGGAGGGTAGGTAGAACATGACACATGGGGACATTGCTCAGATTTAAAGGGCAATTACAGACATGAATAGCTGATGAAATTTTTCACTGACAAGAAGGGGCATGAATAAGATATGATCCTGGGAGAAGCTGTGTCTAAAATTGATAGATGGCCTTATGCAGGGGACACACACACAAAAAAAAATGGCAATAATGAAATAACATTGTTTTAGACCTCATTTGCAGAAGGAAGACCCACCATCCTCTACTAGGGACTTTCTAGGAATTGTCTAATCTTTCTACATTTCACTGCAACATCTAAGAAGGGAGTCATAACTGAGGACCAGTTCTGTCTCATATCCCTCACAGATGCCTGAGTCTCCCCCAAACTTGGTGTTTTCTGTTCCACTTTGGCCATTTCAGACTTTATTTTCTCTGCTATTAATCCTTTATCCTTTTTCATTCAATCCCCCCAAACTCAGTTCTTATTCTTCCTCAAATTAAACAAATATTTCCAATTCCTACTGAAGTCTACCTTAGATCAGCTTTCCAACTAGCTTGTCTATCTTCGCTCCAAAGCCGGTCCTCAGAAAACCCTGGATCCAGTGGAAACCTAATTCCAACAGGTGTTCCAGATCAGCTTACAAAGTAACCACTCTCTTGCTATAAGCACTTTAGCAGCACTGTATCTAAGCATTCCATATTCCTTGCTCTTCTAAAGGCAATATTTAAAAAAAATAGCAGGGAAAACACAAATAAGGAGAAAAACCCCACGAAAGTGCCTTTTGAAAGCTCACAAAAACCTGTGCAGTAGAGGAGGCATTAATTAAAAAGAAATGCTAGACGACTACAGGGGCAGCAAAATGGGATTCCTTAAAAATAGTAGAATGTGCTGATTCACAGGCAGGTGGAAGCAGACCCAGAATCTGCCAGTCTGCTGCCCCGGGGCTGGCACTTCCAACTCTTTCTGAAATATGAACCTTGGTGGAGCCCTTATACCCAAGCTTAGATTGGAGGTAAAAACCATATGTTTCAGTCTTTAAGATGGGAACTTGTGCAGCTTTCATTTTGTAGGAAATTACATTGTGGTCTTGTGCCCCCCCAACACACACACACACACACACACACACACACACACACACACACACACACTCCCACAGATCACTCACCATGTCTTTCTAGAATCATGGAAACTTCTTTAGGCTGCAAGTTTGCTCAAAATCTTCCCAGTTTGCAACAAATAATCTGAGATGTTAAAAATCCCATCTTGAAAAACATATGGTTGTGTGTGTTTTCCACAGGAGAAAATGAAGGGTGGAGTGTCTACTATCAACTAAAATCAAGGAGAATCCTTCATCCCTAGGGTCTATGGTTTTCTTTCTCCAGTGTCGTATGGTACACATGAAGTTGTTTCTCAGATTTGTGTTTGAGCAGAGAAGTAAGCCGCTGCCTGTGAAGATCAAGTTAAAACCACCCAAGTGCCACATTTACAAGACAGAGTTTCCCCCTCAGAACTTTGCTGAGGCCAGCAATCAACAGGCATAAGTGGTCACCTTCCACTTTAATTTTCCATCGCTAAGTCTTCATTGGAAGAATTGCAGAAGCAATTTGAAAAGCCACCCTACAGCTATGACTTAGAATCCCATAAGATTTTCGTATTTTTAGTAAGATAGAAACCAGCTCCTGTGAGGCCAGAATATGTTCCTACCACTAAAGCCTGCCTGTATGGATTCTAACTGTGTGAGAAGATACCTCAATGGTTGTTAACAGTATTTTTAGAACATTCTTGGAGACGAAACAACAGGAAGTCTTATCCTAAATGAATACACTGGCTCTACCATGCAAATCTACGTAAAGTAAGAATTTCTCCCAAAGTGCTCCTTCATATGTTAATATGATAAAATAAATAAAAAACATAAATTTCTCAGAGTTGTTTCTTGGCTATCTGTGGGGAAAAAAGATAGAGGAATAGCCCCACAGCCATTTGTCTTAGAGATTAGTTGGTACTTTACCTATTCCAAAACTCAATCCACCTTGAAAAGATTAGAATGGTCATCATCAAGGCTGAATTTTTAAAGTGTCACTGGCTTTAGACATGATTCTCTAGCATGATGCCAATCAACAACGAAACAGATATTCCTAGTTCAGCAGAAGCAATGGCATCTATCTGGACACCTAAACTATCTAAATGCATATTGAAAACTAAAATAAATAAATATACTATCATGTCTTATTTTGTCTTTGATCCATGTTGATCCATTGTTTTCTCATCCTGTTTGCAATTCCCACCATTCAGATAAAATTTATGACATTTTAATAAGCAATTACAGCTTGCCTTAACCATACAGTTACATGAAATCATGGCTTCCTACTTCAAAATCCCAAATTCTACAGAGCCCAGGAGATATATCTATTGAAGGGGAAAGAAGATTGAAGCTCTAGAGGTGAAAAGTCCTCAGCCCAACGCTGGTGTTATTAGGTGGTAACATGGACTTGGGTTGGTTATCTAACTAACCACTCCGGGCTGTCTTTATCTCTGTAATGGTGGTAAGATATGCAGTTTCCCTATAGCATAATCCATTATAACAATGGTAAGGAGAAATCACACCTGGAGCAGTCATTGTGAAGAACAGTGATGGCCAGTTTTACCAGTCGTGAAAAGAAGTGGCTCCCATGTTCTCTCACCATAGATGAGGACACTGAAATTCATGCAGGGGATGTGACTTGAGGCTACACACTCAGCAACAGAGCTTGGATCGTGTTGGTACCTAGTCTTCTCCAAACAATAGAATACACATATTGGGATCTCTGCAAAAGTAACGCTTTACTTTTGCAATTTATTTTCAGGGCTTGGGATTGAACCCAGGGTCTCAGGCATTCTAGCGCTCTAGCACTGAGCCAAACCCTTACTCCTCATACAGGCTTTATAATGGCCTCTGATGCTGAAGAGTTGGATGGTTTTTTCCTTTTCACTATGCCTTTCATAAGAAATAGTTGGCAGAGATCTGAAATTAGAAAGAAAAATAGGTACAAATCACTATCTAAAATATTAGCAAAAGGGATTTTTAAACTCTCTCTACTAATGCAATCCTCACTCAGCTATGCCTCTAAAAGAAAAACAAACCAAAATGTGGCAGATCCAAAGTTCCAGTTAGCTGGATCTAGTTAATCTAGATTGTATTATTTCTAAACCATTTCATTACAAATTCTTATTGGTGTAATTGCTTCCGCTCCTGTTCCATATGGTGCCTTCTGTCCCCTAAGCTCAGCTCAGCCCAAGAAGAGCCCTCTGAAGGCAGTCTTGGAGCTTAGAATGAAGCTCGGTGCTGAGAATGAAGGTGGCGTTTCACTCTCCTGTTTGTGAGCTGGTACCTATTCCTATATTTTTATTTTTAAAAATCCAATTTGAGGGGTTTTTTCTTTCATGTCCTCATCTCAGACACCATTAAAAAAATGTGACTGAAAGAAAATCTTTTCCCATAGAAACTCTCACACATAATGAAGCCAGCCAGCCTTTCATTTTACTGCTGGCCTGCCTGCCTAGTATATTGGAAATAAGTGGAGGAGGAATGTACAAGCAACTAGTTTCTGCTGAAGGGAACAAATTCTACAGAGATGAAGCTGTAAGGAAAAAGCACAATGGAAAATAATCTCAGTATCACAGAAGAAAGCAGTTCTCAGCAGGAAAGCAGTACAGTTGAACAGGAAATCTTAGGAAACACCCAAAATGGGCAGTAATGGCACAAAGGCACGATGGCGTGTCCTACAGCAAGGTGAACCAAACCACAGGGAAACTGTCTTGAGAACTCCTGTGGTTAGTTATCAGACGTGCAGTTTTGCCCTGCCTCTGTTTTTACAAGTAATTATACCTTCTATTCAGACCATCTACCTTTATGTCAGAGCAGTAAGGAAAGGCCCTAAAGATGTCATTAATTAAGATGTCATTTGTAACTCTACTGTGAAGGATAATCACTTGTTAGCTTAAGATGGGAACTCAGGACTGAAAATATTTACATGGCAAATAAATGACAGGATGAAGCTAGACCTTTGAAATGAAGCAAATACCTTTCAAATTTCAGCAGGATTTGAAATTAATTAGTGGACTGCAGCAACTAATATTTCTTCCAGACTTCCTGTCTTCTACTTCAGTTGTTCTTTACAAAGTGGATGGAGTCTTGTTACTTATGTGGCACTCCAAGGATTAAAGAGGCAAGCATAGACTTAACAGGAGTCTTTCCTTTATGATCGGGAAAGTCAATAGCCATGACTTAAAGCACCAGAGGCTTTGTTTGACTAGTATCGGTTTTTAAGATGCTGAAAATTCTCCTCGATATCACATTAACGAAGAGATTCTAATAACATTGTCGGAGTGGAGAATGTGTGGAGGATCGTCTTTCTTTAACTGATGAGAAAATGGAGCAGAGCAGTCTCTGTGATTTAGTTAAGATCAAATGTCAGTAAGTAAACAATCTCAAAATCAGAGCCTTTCAAGTCTCAGTTGACAGTCCCAGCCAGAGGGTCAATTCTCTGGATATCATGTGAGAACATAACATGACAGCATCAGTTTTAAGGTCTGTAGGACCTCATTCTAGCTTTCTTACAGCACTCTCACCTTCAATACACACCTTCAATACACACACACACACACGCACACACACGCACACACACACACACATACACGAGAGAGAGAGAGAGAGAGAGAAAGAGAGAGAGAGAGAGAGAGAGAGAGAGAGAGAGAGAGAGAGAGAGAGAGAGAGAGCCTTTGTTCTCACATACAAAGTTAAGGAACTTTTCATATAGTGTCATCAGAAAGGCCTAATTTAAAAATTGGTTATTTGGAGGAAAGAAGAAAAGCCAAGACATGTATGATGCAGCTCTACCTCATACTATCCATACGATTCATTGCTCTCTGCACTTGGCCAGTTCATACAACTGTCTCCCTTACTCATGATACTGCTTTACTTCTTTTGTCACACATTGTCATTCACAACCTGATACTAAATAAAAAATTCCCACCATAAGTAACTGGCAGATTAGCATGCCTTTCTGAGTAGTGGGATGACTTTGCAGGCTTCCCTGACCTACCCTGGCCAGGATGTGAATCACCCTTTTGTTGACTGTATAATGTCATCTGTGTCAGCCATATGTTAATGTGTTGGTTGCTTTTCTCACTGTTGTGACAAAATGCCTAAAAAAAAAGCAACTTTCAGAAGCCAGGGGTTTTTTTTAGCTCACAGTTGAAGGGTGGAATCCTCCATGTAGAGGAGGTGTAGTCCTGAAAGCGGGTCCAGCTGTGATAGCAGGACGCTGAGGCCTCTGGTCACATTGCAGCAGCCGTCAGGAAACAGAAAGACATGACTTCTGGTGCTCCATTCACCTTCTCCTTTTTATTCAGCTCAGGACCACAACCTGTTGGGTAGCGATGCCATGCTGGATAGCTTCATGTCAACTTGACACAAGCTAAAGTCATCTGAGAGGAGGGAACCGCAATTAAGAAAACTCCTCCATAAAAATGTGTATTTTCTTAATTAGTGGTTGATGGGGGAGGGCCCAGCCCACTGAGGGGGATGCCATCCCTGGGCTTATGGTTCTATAAGAAAGCAAGCCGAGTAAACCATGAAGAGCAAGCCAGTAAACAGCACCCCTCCATAGCCTCTGCATCAACTCCCGCCTCTAGGTTCCTACCCTTTTTGAGTTCCTGTCCTGGTTTCCTTCAATGATAGACAATGTGGAAGTGAAAGCCAAACAAACCCTTTCCTCCTCAATTTGCTTTAGGTCATGGTGTTTCATCACAACAATAGAAACCCTAACTAAGACAAATGCTGATATTTAGGGTGGGCTTCCCTGATGTCGGAATTTCTTATAAGCTTCTCTGGAAATATTCTCATAGAAATATTTTACATTTTAAAGATTTCCCCCAAATCTTAACAGGTCTAGTATTGTTCTGTAGCCTAAAGTTCAAATGTCTTCTGTGACTCAAGGCAACCTCTTAACTATGAGCCTCTGTAGAATTAAAAAATAATGGTAAAGCTTCTAATAAAAAAAATGGAGGTATGGGAGGAAAGCAAGGACACACCAAATTAAAGCATGACTAAAACTCAACAGAGCAAACCCTAAACTCTGCAGCTCCATGTCCAGCCTCCTTGCAGCTCCATGTCCAGCCTCCCTGCAGCTCCATGTCCAGCCTCCCTGCAGCTCCATGTCCAGCCTCCCTGCAGTTCCATGTCCAGCCTCCCTGCAGCTCCATGTCCAGCCTCCCTGCAGCTCCACGTCCAGCCTCTGGAGCTTGGGGAAGTACCACCTGGGCTCCGTCAGGCATACACTGCCTCACCTCCCAGGTCTGCCCCTGCAGCACACATACTTCTCTGTCGGAGTATCTCCACTTCATATCTGTATATTTTCCTGGCAGATATCCCAAGGTCCTGGCATGCCCAACTTCCTCAGGTCACCAATGAACTTTCCACTTCACCCTCACAGCTTTACACTATGGTACCCCAGAATTTCCTTCAAGAAATCCAACCCTCCACCCATTGCTTGATCTCAGCAGCTTTCTGAAACTTGGTGCAAACTCCATAATCCCATAACTTGGATTTTGCTTGTTTTCAAAAGCAGCGCCATGTGCACGATGCTTCCAAGTTCTGCTGCTAGCTCAATAGAGTCTGATCCTCTTCTGTCACAGATGTGGTGGCTTCTGTTTGCCTTAACTGCCAAAATGAGGAAAATAGTTGCCTACATAGTTGTCTCTAAGCAGAGAATCCCTTCAGTCACATCCTTAAACCACAAAATCTCTTTCCACATGAACTTGCATTTTTACAAATTGGAGCACCTTATTGTTTCAATGATGAATGTGGGGTTTTCTTTAATGCAGTAATCTCTTTAACAATAACAGATGTTTTATTATATAACATGATCTCTAAACAATCACAGTCAAAAACTTTACACTTTTGATCCTTTCCTTATTGAACTGCATATCATGCTGTGCTGTCATGAATTGTCCACCACTAAACAAATTAGCCTACTGCTTTTTAACTCCAGTCTCACTGAAGTTCTCAGGACATGAGCAGAAATGCAGTCAGAGTCTTTGCCAGAACATAATGCCGATTGCATCTAGAGCCTGGTTCTAGATAGAGTACTCATTCCCCTATGAAACCTCGTGGTCCTGCTTTTTTTTCTGTGTTTCTGTGGCCATTCTGGTCTTTTGGACTTCCACCAGAATGTCTCAATAAGCTCTGCTGAAATCATGCTGGGATTCCTCTAGCTTACAGTGCTAAACACTTCTACGGGTCTCCCACAAACCAGTTCCAAAGGCTTATGAACATATGGTCAGCTTTCTCCCAGCAACAGCCCCACTCAGTCCTAATGTTCTCTGCTAATCACTTTTATCCTGACACAATGCTTGACAACTTAAGTAAGGAAGGGACTTATTTCTAGTCACAATTTGAGGGTACAATGAATCCAGGAAAAAGTGAGAGTGATTGTGGCACCAGGACCATGAGGCAGCCTATCACATTGCGTCTGCAGTCAGGAAGCAGACAGGTGACTGCTGGTGCTGCATTCAATGTAAGAATCTAAAAAGAACTAATAAAAATTTGTTCTAGGACACAACCCTATGGAACGGCACCACCCGAGTTTAAGGTGTCTCTTCCCACTTCTGCTGAATCTTTATGGAAATGTTTTCACAGATGTTCCCAGAGGTTTGTCTCCTCCATGATTCTAGATCCCATCAAGTTCACAGTCAAGATTAAGCATTGAGCTAGTCACTTAGCAGGGTTAATCTAGATCACCAAGCTCACAGTCACACTATCACAATGTCTGTGTCCAGCTGACCCTGATTTTACTTACTAATAGCTCCAAAATGTAAGAGTAGTGATGCGGGCAATTTGGATATGCCAAAGGTAGACCTTAAATAGTTCCCTTTGAACGAAAAGATGAAAGTTCAATAACGTATTTTAGAAAGCATATTCATATAACTTGTGCATAATATATTACTATAATTTTTCTGCTTTATTATTGTTGTTTGTTAATCTCCTCCTGTCCCTAATATATAAATTAAACTTAATCATAGTATGTATGCATGGAAAAAGGGCACAGCATCAGTACTACTTCAGCACTTAAGCATCCCCTGGCGATCTCAGAGCTATCCCCTGCAGATAAGGGCGACCACTGTATTCATGTTCTAAGTAGATGAAGGGAGGCATTTTAAAGTAAGCATACGAAAGGAATTGCATACCTCCTGGAAAGCAATCCACATGCATCAACTCTTTTCTTTTTGCAGGCTATGTGCTCTAAAATCCCTTTTAAAGGAACCATTTGTGCTTCTGACATTAATGGTAAGACAGGCTCAAGGCTTTATAAATGAAGAAAATAGCTATGAGGATTTTGTCAGTATAGTATTGTAGCTATTATAGATTTTCAATTAACCTTTGTTCCTGCTTGGCAAATACCATAATGGTCAGACTCCAACACTGTACACTATGTCACAGTGTGCAAGATACAGCTAAAGATTTAACTAATACTTGAAAGCAATTTTTTAAAAGATAAAGAAATTATCTTAATTATTCACTTGTATAGAAATGATGATCAAAAGAAAAATCCTCTGACAGGTAAATATCTATTATTACTCAATGCCAAATTAAGTATTATTAATGCATCCAAGCATAATGTTATCACCAAGGTGCATTTCAATCCAAGTACAAGCAGAATGTTTCACTTAGTTGTTATACAAATCACACAGAGGTAACATAATATTTTCCTTTTGAGAACCCACAATACTTCTGTACACAGTAGAGGCTCATACTTGTAGCATAAACAAATAAACAGTAGGAAACACATAAAATTATTTTTTCTGCGATCAGCTTTCTGAATTCTGAATATGTTGCTTACTAAATTTCTGCATAAAAAGAAATGAATCTACTCTTCTATAAAATGATGTAAGCTATTACATTTACTATTCTCTGGTGTCAAGGGGTCAAGATGAATCATGGAGGAAACCCATAGGACCTCAAAGTCATGGAATGCTTTAATACTTACTGCTTCTACCTTATCATCAGCTACTGAACAGTGCTCTGTTCTCAGGAAGTCAACTTCTCACTAGCCTCAGGAAGCCTTTGATTACCCTGAAAGCTTATGAACATCCATAAGAGCTAGAGTTCTTTCATTCACATAAAAATCTTTAATGAAAGATAAAATGTTCTTCCTTAATATTCCAGATGTCATGATTCCCACCTTCATTTACTTCCTCAATAAACTATCTTATTTCTTTGAAATGTTCAATTCTGATACTGAATTGAAAGGCTTAATAACAATCCAACATGAACTTTTATATAGAGAATTCAAATATTGCTAAACAGAAAGTTATTACAAGGGAAAACAATGAGAAATATTGTCTATCTTAATTTAGTTTATTCTTAACGTAGGAAGTCCATCAAGAATGGCTTTATGGTTTAGATATGAAATGTACCTCCAAATAAGCACATGTATTGATGTCCTAAAACCCTGTTCCCTAGCTAGTGGTATTATTGAGAGGTGATTGGATCATGAGATCATTAACATCATTGATAGATTAAGCTACTGATGCATTCATACCAACTGGGATATTAAGAGACTGATAGCCAGCCTTTATAGGCTCCTTCTCATTACTGGCCCCATTTTCTATTTATGTCTCCTCCTCCTTTTCTCTCCCTCCCCCCCCTCCCTCTCTCCCTCCCTTCTTCCTTATTTGCTGGCTGCTAGGGGGTAGCAGCTTTGCTCGACATACCCTTCTGTTCCCATGATGCTCTACTTCACCCGAGGCCCTAAACAATGGACAGAGGAGATCATGGACTAAAACCTTTAACACATGAGCCAACGTAACTCTTTCTTCTAAGGTGATTTTTCTCAGGTAGTTCTATCACTATGACAGAAAGTCAATTAGCACAAAGGGCACATGCACATTGGTTGGAGGGACATATTTAGAGAGTTTCATGACAAGAAGTAGATCAAGTAGAACTGCAAATTCTTCTGGAAATGAAGAAAACAAATCCCAAAATATGAAGATTGAAATAGTCCTCTTTTGGACTTGAATTATGGTTAATTCTCTGCCATGCTACAGGAAATTACTCTAGCGATTCATGGACAAGTCGGGCAGGAGTGCAACAGCCAGATCTGCCAAGAGCAGATGAGGAGCCAACCCAGAGGGTTTATGCAGACACAATGAGCCTGCAAAGCCCTGGCCAGTTAGAGAAAATTGACAGTATATGCTTGGGGTGGGGAAGGGGTGGCAACATGTCCCCAGGTTTCCTCTTCCTTTCATGTTGCTCGTGCAAGCCATGCAGAGCTCACCAGAGCACAATCATGTTGAGGTAGAGAAGGTTTTAATGGGTGTGGTTTTCCTCTCACCTCTTACAGTTGTTTCTCCTTCATCCTCTTCACTGAGTCTTTCCCTTTCTTCTATACATCTAAGAGCTTGGAATGCCACATCCTTTGTTCCCTCGTTCTCTTCTTCCCTGTCTACCCTCACTCTTTTTTTGGAAGTCATTTGGGCTCAGGACTATGCCTACTGTGATTGTTAATCTTAATTGGCAACTTGATAGGATTTAGTATCATCGTGGAAACAAATATCTGAGTGTGTCTATTAAGGATTTTCTAGATTAGATTAACAAAGGTGGCATGCCCCACCTTGAGTGTGCTTAACACTACTCTATGGCTTGGTACCCACACCTAATAAAAAGGAGAAACAGCATTCAATACCCTCTGCTTCCTGACTGCATCCTGTGGATGCAATGTGCCAGCTCCTGTCATGATGGACAGGACTCTAGAGTTTTGAGCCAAAATTAACCTTTCCTTTTTCAAGTTACTTTGGGTGGAATATTTGTATCACAGCAACAAGAGAAGTAACTAGTATGCTCACCATTCCTAAGCTGGTGACTTTCTGGCTGGAATTCGAGCCTCACTACCAACCTCTTCCACAGTTCCTTTTGATAGCTAAAGGCTTTCATATTTATCTTACCATAAACTGAATCAATGAGCATCATTCCCTCTTGAAAAGCTTGCTTTTGCCTCAGCCATCCTTGTTGCAGATAGTGCCAAGCTAAAGTCAGTACACAACTCTCGGTACCCTCCTTTGTTCCTAGGAGACTCACTCAATTGTTATCCGAATTCCATTGTCTCTTCCTTCAAAATCTCTTTAGTGTCATTATAGCCCATATTCACTCTTTCAAATTGTTCAAGCCACTGTCACCTTACAACATATCATCTGCAAATTTCTGCTTAAGCCAGGTAGAATGCTGTCCCTTTAAAGGGGTCCACAGTATTGTCTGACCATTCAGATTCTAATTTCTTAATTTTCACTATTCATTTGAAAAAAATCAGAATTTTAGGTTCCTAGAACTATTTTTACTAATAAAATATGTGTTCTTCAAAATGTAGTAGTGTGTGACCAAATCTTGTACCATTTTACCTTGGGAGAATAGATAACCTAGGTTTTTCAAACTCCCCAAGTCTTTTCTCTATTCTGATACTCAATCTGTTGCCATGTAATGTTTACAAATTCTAGTTTAGGAGGAGCAAGCTGAAAAATCATTTTTAGAAATGAAAAAAAAAATCATGCAGTAGATAGCTGACTTGTGTATGCAGCCTGATATTCTTACTGCAGATCAAGTGATGTATCAGTTCAGCTTGGGCTACCAGAAGGGTATAGTATCCTTTGCCAGGAAGAAGTTGTGATGTATACAATTCAGAGTTCACAGGAGTTTTAAAAACTACCCTTTAATATTCTGTCCATCTGCAAGTATAGGTAAGATTTCCTTTAAAAGAGAAATTGGGATATTCTGCATTTTCTTTCACAGCGAACTTTTCACGGAAATCTGTGTCCTCCTCTGAGTCCCCTTCACAACCATGTACAAGGCAGAGTGGCTGTCTCTCCTGTATGCAGAACGCACATCAAATGACCCCTGACAAGATAGGACCCATGCTGACTATGGATTCAGATTTATAAGTTATCTACAGTCCAGAACTGGGGGTAAGGCAGGATCTTGGAGAATATGGATGGTAGCCTCTTAGAAGAACAGTGAATAATCTGTCAACAATTGAGTATTCCAACAGTGATTTTCCTGAATTACTCAGCTTTCTGCTACTATAATAAGTAATTCTGCTACTATAATAAGGTAATGACCCTATGGGCTCAAAGTTGAAGAGGTTTTAAGTCATGATTGATTGGCTCTATTGCCTTGGAGCCTGGGATGGGGGAGTTCATCATGACGAGAGCAGGGGATGGAAGAAACTTGTTCACCAAATGGCATGGAAGTAAAAGACAGAGAAGAAATTAAGTCCTCGCCTTCTCCTTTGTAGAACCTGCTTTAAATGACCAAAGACCTCTCATTTAGCCCCATTTCTTAACGTTTTCACACATACTCTAATAGCATCATACTAAGGATCAAGATATTAAGACATGGAAATGCAATGGGGAATTCCAGACCTAAATGCTATCAGTTGATTTTACTTGTATTTTGAGTGTCCTTTCTGCTAGTTAGCAGAAGCTTTTCCAATTAAGCTTCCCTCCCACACCCTTGTCTAAAGTTATCATGCTGTGTTATAGTGGGCAGGTTAAGCAAATTACTGAAAGGAGAAACATTAAATAATTGGGGGATGTGCCTATGGAATGATGTAATTTCCACATCACCAAGTGAGCAGATCATATATAGATTTGTCTAGGTTCTAAAGACAGAAAGTTCATGATGCTAGGCTGACCCAAGAAGCAGAAAAGACTGATGTTTATCAACTTTGTTTTCGGTGCAAATACCAACACGGGTAGTGTAGTTCTTTTACTGTTCTAAGGCTCAGCAAAATCACAGCAGCTGACAGAATGCCACCTTCATTTCCACTACGGCCAGATATTGGCTGAGAAGAAATTGTCACTAACTGCAGCATGTCCCACATAGACCAAGAGGAAAGCGTGCCGTGTTACAACAAAGCTAAGCGTGTTCTCCCTATAGTAATCGCTCTTCTAGTCTGTTCAGTTGCTTAGCTAAACAAATTGGTACTTTTAATGAAAGTCTGTTTTCTTCTTGATATTCAAAACTATGGCATGCAGTGGTCTTGGATAAGACAACTCTAAGAGAAAGCCTAGAAGGCTTAGTATAATTCTTCGTTTAATTAACCAGTCACTTAAATAGAAAAATCAGTGCTAGCTGCTGCCTGTGCACAACATGCAGATGTTTCCTAGGGTGTAAATGGGCAGGTAGTACAGGAGGCTGCATGAGCAGCGGGGTTAACAAGGCTCTGAGCCTTAGAACTCCTGAGACAAAAGGCCAGCCCCTTGCCTCTGGAACCTCACTGCCCGTCTCACCCCCAACTGGACCCTGACCTCCAGGGCTCTGACCCAGACCAGCATGTAACCTAGATTTGGCTTTGTTATTGCTAACTCTGACTCCTGACTCTGATTAGCCTGGAAACAGCAAATCTAGAGCAAGCGACTGCTGCCTCTGTGCTCAGACCAAAATTAGCCATAGAACTTTGGGTCTGGAGGACAAACCACTATAAAAATCTCAAGGTAAATTGTTACGTAATTTATTAAAAAAAAAAAGTGAGTTCATGTAAATTGTACTAGTTTGCCAAGTCATCAACAGTAGCACCAGCTTAAACCTCATTTGTATGTGCTAAATAAGGTTTCAATTCTTAAATCTCACTCTGTATCTGGTGTTCACAAAGCCCACAGACACATAAAATGTGGCTAATGTAATCCTGATTTTATGTACTTTTAATTGAGATTTAATTTTTAAAGATGATATTCATTTCAGTTATTGGAAAAATTAAGAAGTTCTAGAACAACTAAAGTGCTTTTAAATACTACTTCATCTGTTGTCTGTGTGGTGATATATAAATGCAGGAAAATATTTCCAATATTAGTAAATAAGTCGTAGTATTCTGAAAGTATAAAATACATACTGGGTTTTGTACATTTTATGTGTATAATGTCTCATTAATATTTTGGGATTGTTTACATTTTAAAACTATACTACTTTGGATATATTGGGCAAAGGAAAACAAAAGATTCATCTATTTCTTTTTCTTTTATACATGTATTTATTGATTGGTGCAGGGCATGTGCCACAGTGGTATATGTGTATGTAAATCCAGATAATTTGCAAGAGTCAATTCTCTCCTTCTTATCATATGCATTCTGGGGATTGAACTCAGGTCAACAGTCTTGACAGCAAGTCTTTTGACCTGTTGAATCATCTTGATGGCCATATTTCTATTTATCTTTTGGTGTGTTCTATAACCATTAGGTGATTTTAAATTACATATCTGGCTTTGATTATTATTCTGTTATTCAATGCTGATTTAGGAAAATTATAATAATCAAATAACTTTACAAGTCCTCTCTCTCTCTCTCTCTCTCTCTCTCTCTCTCTCTCTCTCTCTCTTCCCCAGTCTGCTTCTATTTCTCCCCTTCATTGTGCCTCTCTCAATACTCTGTGTTTCTCTCCCTCTTTCTTTCTTTCTCTCTGTCTCTGTCTCTGTCTCTGTCTCTCTCTGCCTGCCCCCCATGTGTGTGTTACTGAGGATTGAATTTAGGGCCTCATACATGCTAGACATGCTCTACCACTGTACTATAACTCCAGATCTGCTAAAATGCTTTTAAACAAAATGTTGTATCATTTTCTGTAAAAGTTTGCCTCCCAAATTTTTAAGTTAGTATGCTAACTAGAGGCTTTACTGGCAAATAACACATACACACACACACACACACACACACACACACACACACACACACACACCCCTTATATTCTTTGGTTCCTATAGAAAATACTGTGGGAAATTTTCTGAATTTTCCTGTAGCAACATGGGCTGGGCTGAGCTATGGAAAGCAAAGCATGAAGAATTACTCAGGCTCATGTCCCTTTTCAGAAATTTGCATCCAATAACACATTCCCAGCATCATTTCTTCCACTTCTACCATCACTGAAGCACGCTGTTGAAAATCCTCCTGAGTGAAATGAAGAGAGCAGATGAATGAACGGAACAGATTAGGGGGCTATTTCCTTCTTCTTTTGTTAGTTGCAAATGCACCATATGGACACATCACAATGTGCTACAGAAATCTGAATCGCTGGTAAAGTTTTATATTTTTTTTAAAGAATGACATAAAAGTACTCCTGATGAATGAACTTTGAGCATTAAGTGATGAATGCGTTTTGGAAAACCATCTTTGTAGAAGCTATATCATGTTTCTAGTAACATCTAAGTTCTGTTTAAGTGACTCATACTTCAGGTTCCTGAGGAAATCTAATGATGTCATAAAATCTTATAGTGAAGCAAAGCTTACACAGGCCAATGTTTAAATACAGACGTGTTTTAAAGATTTACAAATTAACATTTTAATCAGCTGTTGGCCTTTTTTACTTTTGTTTTTAAAAGAAACAGCATCATAACATTTTAGTGAGTGTTCTCATTTCTGAAAGAGACTGCTAAGCAACGTTACTATAAACTTGTGGAAGATACTAATTGATACAATAATATATTGGCTCAACAGTTCATTGAGAGGCATTTTTATTAACTGTGCACATACATACACACATAGGGGAATTTTTTGAAACTAGCTTTGTTCTTTAGATAGTACAACACAGTTTCAGGAATGGGTAACATAAGCAGAAGATATCTCTGCATTAGCATTGAAAGGTTTTACATAAACAAGAAGTTGGTAGACGTGGGCAGTGTGAGTTAAGGTGGGCGGCAATAAATAACCCTCAAGCACTGAAAAAAAATAGCAGGAATATATTTCAGATACAACCAATGAAAGTCGAGGTCCTATTTCCATTCCTGTAATATATTGAATACGTGGAACAGCATTTTGTTGGAAAGAAAGTACTTTCCTGGGAATAATAAATATCTTAAAAATTCTTTAAAAAAAATAGCTGCCTGGACTAAGAGCAATTCTCAAGTAAAAAAAATAATAATATATAATTAAAATAGAACCCAGAGAAGCAGACCAGATACTGGAATCACTTTTTAAATTTAGGTCATTTCCTTATCAGTTAGGTAGAATGGGTTTAATTTTCATAGATTCATGAGGATTTTTAGGTTGCTAACCCCCAAAGACATAAACTTTTCCTATAATATTCAATCAAAATTAATCTCCTGCCCTCCATCTTAGAATCTTCACATAAATTCACCAATCCCAAAACCGAAGAAAAGAGAGAAGTGATTGCCCAGCATCTGGAACCTGAGCCTCCTTTCAGGAATGTCCAGAGAATGTATGCCTATGGTCTTGATGTTTAGAAGTTCAAGATAAGAAGTAAAATTAGGTACCTAATGATTAAATATTTATCCCGTAGTTGTCAGTCAGATGAAGATAAAATCATCTCAAAAGAAACTCCTCTCATCTCAGAGGAACCCAATTTCATAAACTAAACTACAAGGAAGGGGCATAATTATTGATGAGCAGAAGAGGAATATAGAACCCAGAGCTCCTTTCCAGTGAGGGCATTTTCACACCCAGACCACAAGCGTGCTGTGCTGAATGTGTGTAAGTGGAGAAAGTTTGTGATGGGGTCTCATGTAGCCTGAGCTTGCCTTGCATTCTCTCTGTCTTCCTATCTTTACCTCCTGAGTACTGAGACTGCAGACATAGAGAGCACCACACTCAATTACAAACATCTTTTGAGTTAGAACATAAAAGCATGATGGACAGAGTATATTTTAAACCAACCAAACGTAACTCTGTAAGAGAAACTGAAAAATACATGCATAGGTTCAGGAACAAAAGAATGAGGGGAGACTTTGTGAACTAGACATCAGGCGGGAAGAAATGATACACACATGGAGATGGCACCAAAAAAAAAAAAAAAAAAGGAAGCAAGAGTAAGGGACTGGAACAATGAAAGTGCACGCTTCCATTGGACTCCAACGGAGAAGCATAGAAGAGCAAATAGTTAAAAGAAAAGAAGTTGAAAATTTTCCAGGACCACTCAGGCTCTCTAATCCATGGAATCCAAAAGCCCAACAAGACACATACATATGTCATAGAACCCTGAGGAAGGCATTATGTTATAAGCAGCCAGAGAGAAAACACTTACCTCCAAAGGAGCTGTGCTCTCATCTGAAACTACGGAAGCCGTAAAACCAGGCTGATGCATTTGATACGCCGAGAGAAAATTATAAAACATGTGTCCCTACCAAAATATCTATTAAGAACAAGAGAAAATAGGACGTTTTCAAAAAAATGAGTTTATATTCAGCTTCTCTTCAGTGAAAGAAATTTGGAAGTGTGCATTTCAGAAAGAAGGCAACTGGTTGCAACAGGAGGACCTGGGCTCAAGAAGAAATTAAGGAAATGGTCAGCTATGAAACAGCTATTAATGTGCTCAAAGCTCGAAACAGAACAACAAAAACTAGTCAGCTGGCATCAGGGTCTCTAGAGTCAACAGGTCTGAGGTGATCTATGTTGTTTAAGAAACGCAAACAAGGTGTTATGAAATTGAGAATCTTACGTTAAACACACATCGTCGTTACAAAAGCAAACGTGAACTGCATTTGCCTGACCTCTGCACTGTGCATTCCACATATATGAATTCAACCATTCGTGGATCAAAATGTAATTAGGTTTTTGAGAGGTGCATCTGTACTGAAAATATAGAGGCTTCTGCACCACTTTCTAAGTAATACAGTGTAACTGTTATTTACTTATCATTTACATTGTATTAGGTCTCAGTTATGCAGAAATGATTTAAAGTGCACAAGAAAATTGTTTGGGTTATATTCAAATACTGCAAAAAATTCAAATCATTTTCTCTAAGGACCCTGCATGTCTATAGACCTTGTACCTGTGGGGCTGCCAGTGCACACTTTAGATCCCCTGTGGACTCTATGCACAACACCTGCACATCTCCCCTGTCATAGAGATGCAACTGAGACCTTGACGTAAACTCAAGTCCTGCTTTCTGGAAGCTTCTGAAAACATTTTCCCAAATATCTTCTATCTATGGTTGAGTAAATCCCCAAATACTGAACCCAAAAATAAGGAGAAACCATTGGCATATGGTTTATCAGTAATTGAATTGAATGGAAAAGGACTAAATATGCTCCTTTTAGACAATATACGGTCAACAGGAGTTTTCATAGAAACAAATGCAAAATTCTGTTTATGAAAAACAAACTGACTCTTCCAGGAAGATGGAGGAGACATACTTACCCCTACTTCTCCCACAAATGAGGGACGAGAGACCTGCTGGGGACCATCAGACTTCCTAAACAACAGGACAGAGATTCCCTTAGGTTTCCTTTTGCTTCATATATTTAAGCATGAAGATGACAAACTGGAAATGTCAAAGGTACAACAACAACAACAACAACAGAAAAACCCGAAGTGGGTGAGGATGTACTTAAAGTGCTTGTTTAACATGTGCAAGGCCCTGGGTTTGATCAAGCACCAGAATAGCAAAAGAAAACAGAAATAAATAAATCTGTTCTCTCTAGCATACGACCAAGAAAGGAGCAGCTGAGCAAGAAAAACAAACCCAAAGATAAAACCTTACTTTTAGAAAATAGACGTTCACCTCTAAGCAAACACTTGGGGGGGGGGGAGTGGTCACCTTATCCATGCCATAAAAGGTCAAGTGGGGAGTCTCAGCTTTAACCCTATGAGACTCTGTTGAAGTCCTATGAACTCCTGCTCTAAAGAAGTGGAGTCAGAAAGTCCATTAGGGAGTGAGCATTTGGCACCATTTTTGTGTGGTCAGCAGAGACCCCATGAAGAGGCCATAATTACCTCCCCTCCAAATAGTAACCAGGTCTTCTCCTCCCTACTCAGTGTTATCAGAAGAGACCTGGTGGAGAGGCAGGTTCTCACCAATGCTCATTAGCTTAAGAGGATTGCTCCCAGCCAGGGAGGTAGCCCAAGGGCTGGAAGGGGAACCATTCCAAATAGTATTTGGGATCTCAGACAAAAATCTAAGATGCACAGATTTCAATCAAGATATACTCACCACACCAAGAACCAAGACCTTACAGTGAACAGAGAACACATCTAAAAATAAGACTATAGAAAGTCCAATGCTAAAATACAAGGAAAATTATATGTTAAAAATAAAACAACAACAATGGTTTGTGTATGTAATCAACACAAATAATAACTAGACAAAAGGAATAACCTGAACTTGGCCTAAGGCAGTTCATTGAATACAAAATTCTGAGTTGATCAGGAACCCCAAATTTTAGTCTACTTAATAATATATCCTCAAAAGTTACAGATATTGTCAAACCTAGAGAGGAATAGGTTAATAAGGAATAAGGTTAAGAGCACGGGCCACCTGTGACACCTGAATCTGATGCCCTTTATGGCTGCCATAGGCACCGCATGCACATGGTGCACAGGTGCACAGAAGGATAAGACATCCGTAAAGCACATAGAATCCAAAAATTGTCTTAAGAGATATGTGTATATTCACATCAGTCATATTGTTACCTCGTTTATTTCTCTAGTCTTTTGGGGGGAGGATTTTGAGGCTCAAACTGACTGTAGCCTTTCTTCTAGGGATGCAGAGGTGGGTGGGTAGTCTGGGCCTGAAGGAGTGAAGCAAGGAAGCAGGCTGATTCCCCAGGCTTGCCTGCAGAGTTCATTGGCACCACGATGGGACTTAGCAAATCTTAAAAAACGAGCATTGGACATTTCCGTGAATATGAATAACATCTGTTAAGATTATGGCATTTCCTTCAGAAAGCACAACAGTTATGATTACAAAATGCTTCTATTAGAATCCCCCATGAGTCAGTCACTCAGAAGCCAAACAAAGCTTGAACACCCAAAGTTAATATAAAGCACAATCCATTATTACTGCTCCCTGGTATTACACCCCGCCAAGGATGCCTAGACTCTCCTGCCAGCACTAATAAAAATATCCTAGTGGGACTCATCATTCTTTCTCTCTCAGGGAGAAGGTAAATGACCACATTAGAGAATCCAAGGTAAGGCTCTCTTTACCCATCTCTAGTCATTAAGAACAGCAACAAGTCAAAGGTTACCACACCTGTCCTTAATTCATTTCAAAGATACAAACCCAACACATAACTTCCATTGAGCTATTTTGTGTTAACACCAACAATACCTCCAGGCAGGACAGCCACAAGTTCCACAGATTTTCCTCCATGCTCCTTCCTCCTGGGATGCAATTTTGAGAGAATATTGCGTGGTCAGTAAGTACACTACAGCTCTCAATCATCACCAACAGGGACCCATGAAACCAGAGTTGGGGCTCCTCAAGAGCAGTCCTTCACATCACCAAAACCTCAGCTCACAAAGGAGTTTCCCAAACAGTGACAACAGAAGGGATCTACTCTTGATTTCAGGACTCCAGTGCCTCACAGTTGGCCTGGCAGGCATGTTCCTCTCTCCCCCCATCACTGCCAGGACACTGAGGGAGAACAGCTATGTTGTTAAAGGGTTTTGTTTTATTTTAAGCCTAAAATATCAATCCCATGGAATGTACATAGTCTTCCTTACCGGAAGACCTTTTATTCCAGGCTATAATCGAAAAGACCTAAAATTTCACTGCCTACACGGCTGGAAGCTTTTCCATTGAACAACAGTTTTTTTTTTTAAAAAAATACCTCTGCATTTTGGTTTTCATCTCCTCAGCAGAGCAAATTACCCTATCAGCCTGTGGAGAAGTGGGAGGTTATTGTTCATGAAACTATGAAAAAGCAAAACACAACAATGCAAATGAGAAGCTTGAAGTCAGTTTCATTTGTTAAAGTTTAGCCTAGAAAATACTTCTCTTAAGAGAGAAGAGGGGGGGATATCCAGAAGCCTTATTATAGAAAGTTTTAGAGAGAATATTAGCCCTGTATTTAAGGGAAGTGAGAAATAGCTATTCAACTCAGTGTTTCCTTCCATCATTCTAAGGCTACCTTTTAAGGGTGTTTTGTTACCGTGAGGCAGAGTGAGTGTTTTCTGCCTGTCTGACTTAGAGAGATGTGTCAGTCCCCATTTCCATTCCTTCTGCCTGGAACACACTGAGTGAAGGCTATAAAAAATGCTGAAGGACGTTCGTTGTCCAGCATGCAGACAAGCTCGAATTTCCTACTCCAGCTCACTGGCAGATAGTCATGACATCACATTTACTCTAGGCAGGAGGTCCTCCTGCTATAGATGTAGCACAGGATCAGCTGGGAAGTGTGAGTAGAGCCATTCTGGTTTCCTGAGTAACCCCTGGATGGTCAATGAATTCATCCTAGTTTTAAAAAACAATGAGTACTTCACTTGAGTTCAGATCATGGCCTTGAGTACATTTTACCTGGAATAATTGAGCTTTCTGATAAACAGTAAATGTGGACTTCGAGATTTCAGAGTGTGAAAGGAGTCTTCACCCTTGAGACTAAGTGTACTTCCAGGAGCTTTGTGAGTTCAGGCTGCTTGGAACTCATGAGCTGTTACAAGGGTCAAGGAAAAAGTCATCCAAGACAACAGCAGAAGTACAAGAGGCCAAGATGTGATGGATTCTAGGACATTGTAAGTGCAGTGTTACCGTAGTCCTCAATGTCTGATAGTGTAATGATGTCCTCAATTGTCTACTTCCCCCTATAGGAACTTGACTCATAAAGGATGGACTCTAGACTCATTTGTGCTTATAAACTAATAGTTTGAGACAGGCACTAATATTCAACCAGTGACTGGAGGATAAATTAAAGCTATTTTTTTGTGGATCGTCAACCTGGAGGAAATAGAATATCTAATCTTACTCCCAGGTTGCTTGACCTGGCTGATGAATAATCATATACACACACTAATTAAAACCGGTCTAAACATAGTTCTCAGCCACAGGGGGCTTCTGGTAAAAGCCAGCAGTTTCATCACTTTTTCTATCCCATGTTCTCTACTATGCCTCATGAAGCTGTTTTAAGCCTTTAATCTTCTCCTAAAGCTTCTACCATAGCTTCTAAAATATGACTACCAACAGAAGTAATAATTGTCTGTTGTAGAATACTATTTTAAGGTATGTTACTTTTTTTATGTTGCATTTGTTTAACTCTGTGAAGCTGTGTTACTTTGCCTGTCTAAAACACCTGATGGTCTAATAAAGAGCTGAACAGCCAATAGCAACGTGGGAGAAAGGATAGGCAGGGCTGGCAGGCAGAGAATAAAAAGAAGAGAGAAGAGGGAGGAGTGAGAAAAGGAGAGGAGGATGCCAGGGGCCAGCCACCCAGCTACACAGCAAGCCATAGACTAAGAATGAAAGTAAGGTTACAGAAGTAAGAAAAGGTAAAAGCCCAAAGGGGCTTTTACAGATGAGATAATTTAAGAAAAGCTAGCAAGAAACAAGCCAAGCTAAGAACAGGCATTCATAATTAAGAATAAGCCATGTATGATTTATTTGGGAGCTGTGTAGCAGGCCCCCCAAAAAACAGCAAAATAAACCAACAACAGTATCCTAATAAAAATAAGAGGGCATTGGCACTAGTTCCTTCAACTGTCTTCTTCATCTCCTTGCTTTCTTATATAATCTACTCTCATCATCTTCTCCTGGTTTCTCAGAGGAAACTGGCATCTTTCTTTCAATTGTGAACCACGTACATCTATAAAGATCTCTTATTCAACAACCTGCAGTATTATTCTCCATCAATTAGCTACCTAACTGTGTGTAGATGTGTGCACATGTTCAAGTGTGTACATAAAGGGGAACTGAGGTCAATAGTGACTGCTCAATCATTTTTCCACCTTATTGTTTTGAGACAAAATATATCATGGAACCTGGAGCTCATTGATTCAATTAGACTGGCCATTGAACTCTATCATTCCTCCCTGTTGTAGAATATTATTTTAAGTTGTGTTACTTTTGTTTATGTTGCATTTGTTTAACTCTGTGAAGCTGTGTTACTGTGCCTGTCTAAAACACCTGATGGTCTAATAAAGAACTGAATGGCCAATAGCAAGGCAGGAGAAAGGATAGGTGGGGCTAGCAGGCAGAGAGAATATATAGAAGGAGAAATCTGGGAGAAGAAAGATTTAGGAGCCAGAGAAGGAGGAAGATTCCAGAGGCCAGCCACCCAGCTATACAACCAGAAGCAGAGTAAGAAGGAAGGATATACAAAAATAGAAAAAGGTGAAAGCCCAGAGGCAAAAGATAAATGGGATAATTAAAGTTAAGAAAAGCTGGCAAGAAATAAGCCAAGCTAATACTGGGGCATTCATAATTAAGAATAAGCCTCCATGTGTGATTTATTTGGGAACTGGGTGGCAGGTCCCTCAAAAGAGCCAAAGAAACCAACAACAACATTTTGGCATACCAACATGGCACTTGAATTTCCATAGTGCTTGAGATAGCTTTTAAAAAGGAAGGAAGGAAGGAAGGAAGGAAGGAAGGAAGGAAGGAAGGAAGGAAGGAAGGAAGGAGGAAAGAAAGAAAGGAAGAAAGGAAAAAATATGGCTCCTTCAAGAGTTTCAGCAGAACAATTTCTGCCAGTCAGTGAGCCTTTGAGCAGCTAGTACATCTAAGTAAAGATACCTGCCACAGTGCAAGCATCAGCATTCTAGAACTCTAGGAAGGTTGAATGCAGCTCCTGGTCAGACAAACCTCCAATCAGCCTCAAGTTTCATGATTGGTTTTCACTTCCAGAGAAGCATGCAGAGCCAGCTGAGAGCCACATGCAGAGGATCCAGGTATGTCAGTCAGTAGTTTAAAGGTTTGCTCACACAGTCAAAAAAGACTGAAGATCCTTAATAAAAAAAAGCTCCAGATGGAAAAATCCTCTAAACAGGTTACAGTGTGTTTAACAATGTACATAATCTTAAGAAAAGAAAAAGGGTATGGACAGTCATAGAAAGAAAGAAATAGTTTAAAAATAATGAAATCTTTAAAAAGAGAAATAAGCCGGGCGGTGGTGGCGCACGCCTTTAATCCCAGCACTCGGGAGGCAGAGGCAGGTGGATCTCTGTGAGTTCAAGGCCAGCCTGGGCTACCAAGTGAGTTCCAGGAAAGGCACAAAGCTACACAGAGAAACCCTGTCTCGAAAAACCAAAAAAAAAAAAAAA
>CABHPR010109582.1:577-11036 GCA_902168415.1 Peromyscus melanophrys
CCCTCAGACGGTAGTTCTTCTGGTCCCCTCAGACGGTAGTTCTTCTGATTTCCTCTTTGTGACGTTCCTGTCTGATCGCAGCCTGCTGTACATTGTGGCAGAGGGAGGTGAGACTCTAGGGCTCCTAAATTTTATCCCTTTGAGAAGGTGGTGTGACGGTTGACTTCATATTACCAAGATGGGCCCTGCTCAAAGGTCTTAGTTTTGTTTTGAGGCAGTCAGTCTTGTGTAGCCCAGACTGGCTTCAGACTCTTTGTAGCCAAGGATGACTCTGAACTTCTGATCTTCCTGCTCCCACCTTCTGAGGGCTGTGATTACAGGTGTGTACCACCACACCTGTTTATTGCTGAGGATTAAACTCGGGCTTCATGTGCACTTACCTAACTACCCCATCTGAAGCTTCTCGGGGATGTTAAAGCCATGTCTTTTCTTATTCAGGTCGATCCTGGAAAAAGAGGGACCAAAGTCACTTTTTAGAGGCTTGGGTCCAAATTTGGTTGGAGTTGCACCATCAAGGTAAGTACTTAACTGTTGAGCAAGCTCCCTGAGATCAGCATGCAGTGCTGAATCTCTTCTTGCCCAAGGGTGACATTGTTGAATGGCTGCTTTTCCCCCTATATTAAAATTGCCTAACCATAGTCGGGCGGTGGTGCTGCATGACTTTATTCCCAGCACTCGGGAGGCAGAGGCAGGTGGATCTATAAATCCACCATCAGCACTCAGATCTCTCTACATGAGAGTTTCTTACCCTAAGCGTGGTGTGGTCAGTACCTAGGTGTAGAAATGCCCAGTGTTATGGTGCATACAGATCCATGTTAGTATCTGCCTTCTCAGCTGATGTCCCGGTGACTCAGGACTTTAGTCTGAAGGAATTAAAAGGCTCTTGGGCTTTACTTTCTAGAACATTACATCGTTGGTTTTTAATTCTCTTTAAAGACTTTGTAGACCTGCACTAGCCCAGCACATTAAGCTGCTGGCTCCATTCACCTTTTTAATTAGTTAAAATACTGGCCACTTTTCAAGGACTCATTATCCATACATAGCTAATGTCTCCGAATTACAGAAAATTATTGGGCAGTGCTAACAGAGAAGGGAACAGTGTGTGTAAAATAGACAAGTTGCAGTGTGTGTCACAGGCCAAAGTCCTAACAATACAGTATAAAGGTTTTAATTGCCTTTTCTATTCTGGAATCTAGCAGTGCTTTATTCTATAAAAATAAGATTGGTGGGTTTGTTTGTTTAGACAGAACAGGCTGTAAAAAGCATAGACAGGGACCAAAAAGTATACATCAAAAGGTCATACATCTCAGAGTTACAAGGGAAGAACAGAAAGAACAATAGAAAAATAAATAACTGGTTCACATCAGGTTCCTCTGTTAGAAGGACTAAAGCAGAGGGAGCCTGCTTATGGTGACTGGAACTGTCCCTTTGTGGGACCTGTTGCTTTTCTCTAACCCTGACTTACAGGAAGGCCAGGTAACTTGGCTTGGTAACCGGAACTGGAAACTTCAGCACAAATGATTACGCCCCAGCCCCATTTTCTGTCCTGTCTGTTGGCATCTGGAGCCAGAGCTTAGTCTAAACCAGTGGCCTCCTGGGATCCTGTTCACAGTAGTCAGGATCCTAAGTTGCAAACAGGTTCTGTGATTGATCCATTGGTCAGCAGAGGCTGAGAGAAGCATCTCTCCTGCACTGCAGGGATGAAGCCCTGCTCCTGCTGTGGAGCTCCTGAGGAACTGCAGGCAGGCCAGAGTGCAGTCCACACACACTTTCCCCGCAAGGCAAGACAAGTGGAGCAAGTTTACATCTTAGAAACACTCTACCTCTCAAAATGACAAGATAATTTCTACTCAAATGATTAACGTTTATCCAGAATAAAGAATATGGACGGACTTTTATACTTTTATATATGTTACCAAAAATCTTCATTTTAACTCTGTTATCTTGGACACTTTTGTCACTACTAATTTCTGGAGGGGTGTGACCATCTCAGGGATGGTGGCAGGCCTGGGTGTGAGTCCAGCCTCTGGCTCCTTGCCAGCTAGGAAGATCCTTATTCTGTTCTGTAGTCTGCTACATGCTGTAGGTGTTACAGAGGGACGTATATACCGTAACATGCCACAATGATTTCTTCATGGCATTCTCTGTTTGTCCTAACAGGGCTGTGTACTTTGCATGTTACTCCAAAGCCAAAGAGCAATTTAATGGCATTTTCGTGCCGAATAGCAATACTGTGCACATTTTCTCAGCTGGCTCTGCAGGTATGTTACCCTAGCAAGTGAGATGAAGACTCACATCCTAAAGCATGTGTTGTTTTGCTTTCTCTTTTTCTTTGCAGGAATTAGAATTCCCTGCCTCTTTTGCACCTAAAATCATTTTCCAAAAGCTTTATATTGGCATTTGTAGAATATGACTGTTAGCAGTTTGTAAATAGATTTCTCTGACTGCTCAAGCTTCTTACTCCCCTCCGGACTCACACCTTTCCCTGCCTGGGTCAGCTGTGCTTCTTTTAAAGGCATGTGAATGTGTTTTTCACATCTTCCTGCTTTCCCTACTGGGTTCTAATGTGGAGTGGGAGCTGCCTTCTGTCTGACTGCCTGGATACCTGGGGTGCATCTGCCCTGCACAGCAAGGACAGGGTTCTGTTTGCTTTGTGTGTTGGTGGCACTGGAAGTTGAATTTAAGACCTTGTGTTTCCAGACAGTCTGCTTTCTTTTGAGGAAGTCCTTCCACTGACTGCAGAGCTCAGGGTAGGACATTCCCCCAGGGAGTGCTTGTGAGGAAGCATGGGCTCCTGAATTGCTAGAGGCTCTGTCCATTTAAATCTAAAGATATTTTTAGAGAATTTATATTAGCATTTTAAAATTCCTGCCTTCTGCCGACAGAAAGAAATTGCCACACCAATTTCATCTACCTTTGTTACTAACCCAGATTATGATTTTTAGTCAGAGCAAAAAGTAATTAAGTGCTTCACGAAAGAACACAGATTCCCCTTAATACTGAGCCCTGAGAAGGAGTGTTCCATTCCAAAACAGGTTGATCCGTGGTGAATTAGCCCTAATCCTGACCCTGTTAATCAGCTTTGTAACGATTGCAGCATTAATCCAGAACACTGGGTAAAGCAAGCACACCTCAAGGGAGCCTTTCAAGGCAGTGTCCTCCAGTGTCTAATTAAGCTGCTTACTCAGGCCTGTGGACACGCTGTGCAGGAGGAGTGCTGGGCATTGGCATTTGGGGCTGATCTGGAGTGTTAAAATGCTGCAGAAGGCTTACCAAAATAATGATTCCTGGGGGTCGATCGGTTTTGAAGTTTTTGTTTCCTTAAATTTCCAAGTTTGAATTCAGGTGACTGAAACCTTAACACTCGTATTCAATGTTAGGTATAAATAGAGATCAGCAAGTGTAAAAAAAAAAATTATTTCAGAATCTGAAGCTTTTCAATTGAAATTTTACATGTTTTTGCCCTGGGATTCAAATGAAGCAAACACTAGCAGCACCACCTAGAGGCTGGAAAGGCTGTGCATGGCAGTAGCTACTGCTGTAGCACTGTGGGAATGCCGGATGGATGGATGGATGGATGGATGGATGGATGGATGGATGGATGGATGATTGGATTGGATGGGTGGATGGATGGATGATTGGATTGGATGGATGGATGGATGGATGGATGGATGGATGGATGGATGGATGATAGAGATAGACAGACAGACAGATAGATAAAGATAATAGGTGATAAGATAGATAGATAGATAGATAGATAGATAGATAGATAGATGATAGATGATAGAGATAGACAGACAGATAGATAAAGATGATAAGATAGACAGACAGACAGACAGACGCTGCAGCTTGACCTCAGGGTACTGTATGGTAAAGACAGCTTCAATGAACACTGACACTATCAGTGATGACTGTTTTCTCCCTCCAGCTTTTGTCACAAATACCTTAATGAATCCTATCTGGATGGTTAAAACGAGGATGCAGCTAGAACGGAAGTAAGTTAACAGTTCATTCCTTATCTGAGAGTCCTGGTGTGCTTTGTTTCCTTCTCCCAATACCAAGTGTGGATTAAAAGCAGAGTCCTTAGCTAGCCCCTTCTGGATTCCCTGTAAGTGTATGTAGAAATGTCTTTTGAGATCTACCCTGGCAGCATTGTGGGGTGAGGAGGCCACAGAACACAAGGGAAGATGGACAGAAGGTCACCTCCATGGCCCCAGCTTCCTTAGGTGTTCCTCTCTGGGGTTCTCTGTGGACCCCATGTCAGGAGGTGTGCTATGGACTCTGCAGAGGCCTAGCTGTCTAGCCAAAGACACCAGAGAGGGCCCCCTTTAACTGTAGCCCCCCCCCCCCCCATGGACCAGCCATCTGCCCTCAACCTAAGCTGGAATTCCTAATGTATTTTATATTGTGTTCCTTGAGTGTTCTGGCGAAGCCTACAGAATATTGGGCTTTGTTTTTATTGAGACAGAGTCTCTCTGTGTAGTTCAGGCTGCTTCAAATTTGAAGCCTTGCTGCCTCGAGCCTCCCCAGGGCTAGGCTTACTGGTTATACCACTGCCCTTGGATAGAGCAAAGGTTTTTAGAGAAGTGGAAACCAGCTGAAGTAAGTCATCAGTATTTTAAAAGTCTCTGATTCGCCAGGTATGGTGGCGCACGCCTTTGATCCCAGCACTCAGGAGGCAGAGGCAGGTGGATCTCTGTGAGTTTGAGGACAGCCAGAACTACACAGAGAAACCTGTCTTGAAAAAACAACAACAAAAATTGTGATGTACTAACAATGCTTCTTTTATACAAAAATCAGATTTCTCAGCAGGCCAGCAACTTCTGTGATTTTCAAGGAATCGAGGATACTAAACAAACGCTTTTTAACTTTATGACAGTGTGGTAGAAAAATGTTTCTATTCGTGTGAAACCACAGCTACTACTTCTGTGGGCTGTCACCCACATTCATACTTGTTGAAGGAATGCTGGTTTCCAGTAGAAATGTGGGCTCTCCCAGTCTAAGTTCAAGGAACTGCCTGGATTCTAAAAGCCTTTGTGCTGTGTGACCCAGAAATTTGAACCCTGGAAACACTAGCAAGCCCATTTTTCCTCCAGCTGCCTCTAAGAAGAGGAGAGAGTGAGATGTCCCTGCAGGGTGAAGGAGGGACATGCCTGGGCTCATCATCCTCTTGTGACCATGCATACCTGATCTGAACCCCATTCTCCCCAGCCCATTCTGCCTTCTGAAGTGCTTGCTAGAAGCCTACAGCAAGGATCAGTTACTTCCACAGTAAAACAGACAGTCCTTTGCAGTTTTCCAAAAATGTCATGTGTGTCCTACATGTCCATCTTCCTGAGTGTGCAGTCCCTTGCTGGGAATGTCCCTTCCTCTTTATGGTTATGCTTCAAGCTTCTGGCCAGCCTTGTTTCCTGGCAGCCTTTGGTATCGCCTCAGAGCTAAGTGTTCAGTGTCCCTATGTCACCTTTGTTTAGCATCTTTTGACTAAGAACCTTTCTCGTGCTCAGGACGTTTTAGATTTTTATTTAGGTGGGCTCTGTGAACATCTGTGAGCATATCTTGTTCCAGTGGCTGCCAGGGAAATTGCTCCTGCCTTCTACCTTACAGCATTACAACCAATGAGCTAAGAGAATTCGAGTCTAGTGGGACAAGGGGTGTGAGGTACCCGGCATGCTGGAGGGTCCATAGGACAAGCTCAGCAGGTCGGAGTGGCAAGAGAACAGGAGAGCCTTCTGAGGTAGCAGCAGCTTCCACCCTCTGGAGAGGAGCTAGGTGCAGGTACAGAAAGGAGAGACAGGTGCACAGGAAGATTGGAGCAAGAAAACAATGAGAGTACAAAAGGTTAGCGATTTAGCTCTTTTGCTTTCATGGATGTCTGTGTGAGGGCATAGGGTCCCCCAGAACTGGAATAGCAGACAGCTGTGAGCTGCCATGTGGGTGCTGGGATTGAACCCAGTACCTCTGAAAGAGCAGCCAGTGCTCTTAACCACTGAGCCATCTCTCCAGCCCCAGCTTGTCTCTTTTTCTGGTTGGTTGTTTTTTTTGAAACAGGGTCTCACTCTATAATCCATGCTGGCCTGAAACTCACATCCATTCCCCTACCTCAGTTTCCCAAATGCTGGGATTGTAGGCATGAGCCATCACTCCTGGCTGTTTAAGTTATTGTTTCATGATTCCGGTGGGAGCAGCACTCACACTATGAAACAGAGTACGTCTTCAGTGACTCTCAAGCGGAGGACATTGATTTATAGGCAAAAAGGAGTATGCATCAAAGACACAAACCAAAAGTAGACTGATCATTTCTGCTACTCTCCTTGTAAAGTAAGGACAGAATCAGAAGAGTGGTAAGAAATGGAGAACATCAGCTCACTCTGAGTTACCAGTTTTCAAAAAAGATTAAGGCTAACCTTAGAAATGATAGAATCAAAATATACCACCATGGGCTGGAGAGATATCTGAGCAGCTAAGAGCATTTATTGCTCTTACAGAGGACCCAGGTTCAGTTCCCTGTGCCACATCTGGCAGCTTACAACAGCCTATAGTTCCAGTTCCAGGGGATCCAATACCTGTACACGTGCACGCACACACGTAAAATAAATGCATCTGTAGACATTTTAAAGTAAATAAATGAGTAAAATATCAGATAATGTGCCTAGATTAAAAATTCTATGTACCATAACTAAGAAGAAATATGCACGTACACGTGTACACACATTTAAATTTATACATACGTGTGTATTTTTTCCCCATGTGTGAGTCCCTGGGTTCAATCTTTGCCATGCACATAAATCACACTCCAGAGAACAGTGTTAAGAAGGAGTACCTTGGGCTGGCAGATAGCTCGGTGATACGGAACTTGCCTGCCATGCCCAGAGCCCTGAGTTCAATCCCGCATACCGAAGAAGGCGTCTCACCAACCTTTTCCTCAGCATTTCCCTCTTGCCGTCGTGCTTTACTTTGTGTGGAATTTTACCCAACCTTTTTTTTTTTGGGGGGGGGTGCACGGTTTTGATACAGGGTCTCTATGTAGCCCTGGCTGTCCTGGAATTCACTCTGTAGACCATGCTAGCCTCAAACTCAGATATCCACCTGCCTCTGCCTCCCAAGTGCTGGGGTTAAAAGCGTGTCCAGCTTTCTACTTAGCTTTCCCGTATCTCTCTGCCGTCATAACTCATCATCTTGTATGTGCTAAAGTTTACTTAACCTACTCCTGTTTTTAGATATTTCAGTGGTTCCAACTGTTTTCTCTGACAAATGCTATCCTCCATTAGCGTTTTCTAGAATTGGGTCAAAGGCTATAAGCCTTTGTGACTGTCATTTCAGATGCCATCTATTCTGTGGACCTGTCAGGTTTCTCAGCTAATTGAACTGGCCTCACGGTGGGTCAGAGGTCAGGTGGCCTCAGAACAAGAAAGACAGGTTTCTTCTCCAGTGTCATGTCTGTGTCACGGGTGATCCTCATGTGACTTGGGTGTGATGTGTCTCAGCGTCTATCATTGATCCCCTCTGATAGGGTGAGAGGCTGCAAGCAGATGAATACACTCCAGTGTGCTCGGCATGTGTACCAGACAGAAGGCATCCGTGGCTTCTATAGAGGCCTGACTGCCTCGTATGCTGGGATCTCAGAGACGATCATCTGCTTTGCTATTTATGAGAGTTTAAAGAAGTGTCTGAAAGAAGCTCCGATAGTCTCCTCCACGGATGGAAATGAGAAAAGTTCCTCTGGCTTTTTTGGACTCATGGCAGCTGCTGCTGTTTCTAAGGGATGTGCCTCCTGTATTGCTTACCCACATGGTATGTTTTGCTCTTTTCTCCTGGAGCAATAAAACAGTTGGTGAGGGGGAGCCAGATGGTGATGGTACACACCTTTAATCCCAGCACGTGGGAGGCTTGAGGCAGGTGGATCTCTGAGTTCAAGGCCAGCCTGGGCTACAGAGTGAGATCCAGGATAGCCAGAGCTGCACAGAGAAACCCTGTCTTGAAAAAAAAAAAAAAAAGAAAGAAAGAAAGAAAAGAAAAGGAAAACAAAAACAAAACAAATCCCAGCTGTCGGGTTTGTCATTTGTCACTGTACAGCTCCTACACTCCTACAGCTCTGGTAGCACAGACTGAAATGCATGTGACATAGGCGGAGTGTCCCTTACCTGAGAAGCACATGGCAGGAGTGATTGCGTCCAGAGATTGTCCCTTGGAGTGTGTGCATGGTTTCACTGGTTAAGCATGTCTGATCCAGCCACAGTGACAGGCTAAACTTTTGGAGATGCTCACTCTGTCCCTGCAGGGCTGAGTGACACCATGCATTGACACGGGTCACGTGAGTGCTGGCCTCTACCTGGCTCAGCTCCACCTCAGTGTGGCAAGAGTTTGCTGGGCCAAAATCGGGGTTACTGAACCTCTGTTTGCAAAGAAGCCCCAAACAAGACTTTACTTGAAATTCCCTGATTCAAGAAGTTATGGGTGGGGGACAAATGAAAACCGTTTAGCTTCTACTTTGAGTTGGGTGCTGCATACATCTACTAATTGAGTGTTTTTGTTGTTGTTTTGTGGTTTTGTTTTTGTTTTGAGACAGCTCTCTACATAGCCTTGGCTGTCCTGGAACTCGCTCTGTAGACCAGGCTGGCCTCGAACTCACAGAGATCTCCCTGCCTCAGCCTCCCAAGTGCTAGGATTAAGTGCGTGCGCCAAACCAGGTACACTTTCTTGCTAGGGATTGAGCTAGGGCCTTGTGTATGTTAAACACGTGCTCTGCCACTGAGCTGCACCCTTAGCCAAGGTGCAAGCGTGAGGTGACTCCTGTCCCACTAATCTACTAAAGAACAGTTCATTGTGCTGTGAAAACAAGTTGTGCTTTCCAAGCCCCCTGCACGGCAGTGACAGATACACCGTTGTCTCGGGAACAAGCGTTAGATCTGTTGTGTTCTGGAGCACCACCCAACAAGCCACAAAAGCATGATGGGAGAGGCATCAGCAGTTCCTCCCAGGCTCTGAGGTCTGCTCAAGCAGGAGTGACCAGCACTGGGCCAGTGTACTAGGAGGGAGGCCAGGCTTTTCAGCTAGACAGAGTAGGGAGATCGGAGGGAATCTTTTAGACCAAGTAGGATGTGGTATTTAAAAAAAAAAAAAAAAAACTTTTCTTTCTTTCTTTTTTTTTTCTCCAAGACAGGGAGGGGCTCACTATGTAGCGGTGACTGTCCTGGAACTCATTTTGTAGACCAGGCTGGCCTTGAACTCACAGAGATGCACCTGCCTCTGTCTCCCGAGTGCTGGGATTAAAGCTGTACGCCACTATGCCCTGCTAGAATTTAGCTTTCATTGTCCCTCTGGGCATGTGACTGCCCTGTCCAGGTTAGAGCCAGGATGCCCAGTAGACACAGAGCCTTGACTTCTTCACACTGTGTCTCCACAGAGGTCATCAGGACACGGCTCCGGGAGGAAGGCACCAAGTACAAGTCGTTCATGCAGACGGCGCGCCTGGTGCTCCGGGAGGAAGGCTACCTTGCCTTCTACCGAGGACTTTTCGCTCAGCTCATCCGGCAGATCCCCAATACTGCCATTGTGCTGTCCACCTATGAGTTCATCGTGTACCTGCTGGGAGAGCGTGCTTAGTAACAGGCCACACGTTGTGCTCTAGAAGAATAAAACTGAAAACCCTAGAGATTTTCTTTTCCGTTGATGTTTAGTGTTCAAAACTGAGACAGCAAAGGCCATAGAATACCTGGCTCGAGACACCTGTTGGACATTTCCTTTTGGATTCATGTTTCTGGAAGGTTTTAATTCATTAACGTTAATAGTTAATTATAACTTTTTTTTTAACTTAAGAGGATTGAGGATTGAGCAGCAAGTAAATTAAATCATGCTATTTAATTGAAGTTTGTGCTGGGTTTGTGTTCTCTTTCCTGCTCACTGTGCCATAAACCAGCCACAACTTGTGTTCTAAACAACTGTAAGGACTCTGCCGCACAGGGAAGAGTAGTCACATTTGGTGACACTGTAGCAAACTTCCCACAGTTTTCCCTCTGTACATTTCCAGTTCCCCATGTCGTTTTAGCCAAAATCTGTTTCCAGGCACTGAAATGGGGGGGGGGGGATATGACTTTAGCTCCCTGCCTTTTTTTTGAGACAGGGTCTTGCTACTGTAGCCCAGGCTGATCTCAGACTTTAATTCTCCTGCCTCAGCCTCCCAAGTGCTGAAAATGCAGATGTGCACCGCTAGACCTGACCTGACTTGACAAGAAATATTGGTAGCTGTATTATAAACCTTTTCCTGCATTTATCCTCTTCTCCACATTTGATCTGTTTTAAAGAACTGCTTATTGGCTGCTGCTTGTCTCCTCAGTGTATTTCCAGAAGTGAAGTCTGTTTAAGCCCAGGTACGCTCTCAGGTGTGGGGCACCACAGCCTCCAGTGTTGGCCTCAAACACTGATGTGTGTTGAGCAGTGCCACGTGGGCTTTGCTGCT
>CABHPR010109583.1:7639-19612 GCA_902168415.1 Peromyscus melanophrys
ATATATATATATATATATATATATATATCCATCTATCCATCTATCTGTCTATCTATCTATCATCTATCTATCTAATCTAACCATGTAGCCCAGGTTGGCCTTGAATTCACTATGAGAAACAAGCTAGCCTGGAGCTTGGAGCAATTCTCCTGTCCCAGCTTCCCAAGCACTGAAGTTATAGACATGAACTACCACATTTGACTAGCAAGTTGTTCTTTTCCTCTTGCAACAACCCCACTCACACGCTTACTTGAGCATCATGTTAAGCATGATGCTACTGTGTCAGTGACCTGAATATGATGAACAATGTTTTATTTACCTGTGATGTGACAGGCTGATGTTATACACACTGTCTAACATGATCTGCTTAACAACCCCCATAGAGCACATCCCTGAATCTGAGTCACTAGATATCCCTTCAAGTAAGGTCTTAGTTTCTGGGGAAATGAAAATTAAACTTTTTGTTTCATTGACATTTCTGGAGATGGGTAAAGTGCATGCCTTTAATTCTAGCTTTTGGAGGCTGAGCAGGATGGAGCTTCATGGGTTCAAGGCCAGCCTGGGCTGCTTAATGATGCCCTGTCTCAAAACAGTGCAATGGAACAATCTGTGCTGGGTGTATTTTCTTTCATCTTTCTACTTTTCTTGTTCTGTTATTTCCTTCCGAACTCTTGTCTCTAATTCTTAGAATCTTCTTTAGTTTTAGATTTATCCTAATACGTGGGCTAAAGCATCTTCATTTTAGGTTGAAAATAACCTGGTCTCAGAGATATCCTTCAGTCTTTCCTTAAGAATTCCCTGTTGGACATGATACTGCTTGGTCTCCTTATTGCTAGGTCACCTCAGCGTAACATCCAGATAGGCACAGACACGCATGTATAGGTACACATGCACACCACACAGCGTGCTGTTTAATAAATAAGACCACAGGACTGGCAAGAAGGCTCAGTGGGAAAAGACACCTTCTGCCAAGCTGGATGACCTGAGTTTGATCCCCAGGCCCCACGTGGTGGGTGGACAGAACTAACTTCAGAAAGCTGTTCTCTGCCCTCCACGTGTGGGCTGTGACTCATGCTCACTCAACCACAGAATACATAAATATAATAAAAAAAATTAAAAAATCACAATACACATACCCCCTGAATCTGTGCTACATCCATGGCTAATGTGGTGGTCAAGGCTCCCGGGCTATTTTCTTTATCATCATACCAGGCAATATCCTAGAGAGGAGAATTGACACATAGTTAGAAAAACATTCTTCTCGGATCTGTGATCTTCCTATTAAATTTGAAAGAACTTAGCTGCCTTCTCACTTGCCAGTAAGCAGTATGGATCAGCTGACTTTTGCATCTTATTTTATAAAGCTTTATGTTTTGTATAGACTGAAGAATGTTAGACCAAATCATGGGCTCATTACCATGTTACAATACGTAGAATGTAGAATTACAGTTGCAGAATGATTATTGTGAAAAAGGGCTATTTGCAGTTTTACTTCACAAGTACTTTGTGAGGAACAGACTATTTATTTATTCATTTATTTAGGTTTTTGGTACTGGGGGTTGAGTCTAGGGCTCAATGCATGTTACATACCCATTAGCAGTGAGCTGTATATCTAGAACATTCTATTTGCATGGTAGAGTATGTCCAGTACAACTTAGAAACATATTCAAATATTTTTACCTAAATAGATCAGTGACAAAAAAATTTTTTTCCTTCTCCTTTAGGAAGGAGGCAAGATTTTACTCAACACTTTTTATGACTCCCTAAGTTTGGTAAGTCTTAGGTACTGTGAGATAAGAGTTGGAAGACTGAAAAACTGCTGCCTAGAAGCATGGAGTCTCAAGAAGACAGGTAAAAATCATGAGCAATAAAAGCACAAGGTAAGAATTGATTTCATTTCAGCAGCTAATAAAGATAGCCCTTCTGAGCACTTCTCAGCCCGAGGAAATGATTTCCTTTTATTAAGTGTTTCCTCCTACTCACTCAGACAACACTTATGAATTAAAAACCAGTGGAGAAACTGACAAATATGCTTCTTTAAAAAAAAAAAAAAAAAAAAAAAAAGAAAAAATTGTTGGCTTGTTGCAACCCAGCCAGGGCTCTGAGGCCCAGGTTACACAGTGCTGTCAAGGAAACCAAAATAAAACAGAACAGGCTGTGCATGCAGTATGAATCACGCAGCGTGTTAGAAGAATAATGTGTGGAGGGATGCGTCAAGAGTAGGGTGGGTGTAACTGCGCACAGTTCTGTGCCCACTCCCGTGGGAAGCTTCCTCAAAGTCTTAGGTGTCTTTGGTGACCTGTGGCTGTGATCACTGTCTGTGAGTAAAGCACCCCAGCAGCAGGTGAACACTCATGAGTGATGGCTGCAGTACGGGTACAGCATCGGAGCTGGAGGTCAAGTTCTGTTAGTCTGTATCACTTGCCCTCAAATTCAGAGATTTCATCTACTTTCTAGTTGTTTCTAGACTTTAACATGACATGGAATACATGAAGAAATTTTAGGCATGATATGAAGAACACAGAAAATTAATATTGAATATTATGTTCCAGATTCTGTAGTAACTTTTTATACCACACAATGAATAGTCTTAGCTACCTGTCTAATCAGCAGTATGCCTGAACTGCTTTTCTACAAGTCAGTAATTGTCTTCCTGTGTATGTGATCTATGCCAAAATATTTAGCAGGTTTTCTGGAATTTAGTTGTCATTAAGTGAAACCTGGCTTGCTTTCTGTTCTCCCAGGGGTAATATAAGTATAAATAGAGGCTATTGGGAATTTTGATATACATTTTCCCTACCAATAATTTTACTAGAAATAAAAATACAATCACACTCGAAGGAGCGTGTGGCATGTATTTTTTCCTGTAGTTATTTCAACTGCACCACGAGGTACTATGGTAATCCACATTTTGTGGACTGGGGAAATGAATATGCTGAGGGATGGAGGGGCTAGGCCAAGGGCAGACAGCTGGCGAGTGCCAGGGCCAGGATTTGAGCTTCAGCAAAGAGGCAACAGTTCTTAAGAAATTATTTTGTTCTGCCTCTCATCTGGCTGAAGCATTCTGGTTGAGATTTATTTCTTGTTTCTTGAGTTTTGGTATTTGGTATCTTACAACCTTTTGGAAGAAGCTTCAGGCCTTTTTGAGACATCTAAGTGGCTGCTATCAATGCTATTATCTGATAGCTGAAAGATTCATTTTTACCTAGAATCACTAAACAATCCAATTTACAGGGAATAGGAAAAAAACAAAAAACATAAAACAAAGCAACAACAACAAAAAACCAAAAAACTCAAACCCTACAGTTCTGTAGATCAATATTGGCCATTAAAAAAAAATACAGTGAACAATATTTTCTATCATGGAAGTTAGCAACAATCAGAATAATTTTTCAACTGAAAAGCTCTTAAGTAATCACATAAAAGATAGATTGTATACCTACAGAAAACCACACCCGATTCTATAAACATGTCTACTTCAGTGAGATTCCAAAATGGTCGTAAAAAAGAACTGCAAGCCTCAGCATGCTTTCGAAGGCTTCAAAGTTTTATCTTAGGACAGAAACCCAGGCAATAAAAGTTAGGTAAAATCCCATATTAGCAGTCTCCCTTGCCACAGACTTCAATGCTGTGAAGGCACTTACAAAGAAAAGGCTGAAAACGCTGTGCCTACACCAGCCCCTCCATCAAAAAAGACAAATATAAGAAGCAAGAAGAATGCTGAAGGACAATTGTGAAAAACAAAAAAATACAATGAAAGGGAATGAGTTGAAATTATAGGGGAATTGAATAAAGTTGGTCAAGTAGCACTGGCTTCTTTGTTCAGCTTTACATGTTTTAGAAGGACAGAATCGACGGCTTGTAGAATAGCAAGTCCCTGTTTAAGAGTGAGTGGTATTGTGCTGATGGTCTTCACATAGTTAAAGCTAGAGAAGGATCCATGTTGCAATAACCACTGGACCACCAGAGTATTTGACAACTGTTCTTCAGGTGAAAGCAGCTCAGGATCTCGAGGTTCTTCCTCTTAAAACATTTTGTGAACAGGATCTGAAGAGATGGCTCAGTGGTTAAGGACAGTTGCTGCTCTTCCAGAGGATCTAAGTTAGGTTTCCAGCATATAAGTCAGGCAGTTCAACAGCCTCTGACTCTAATCCTAGGAGCCCTGCAGCCTCTGACCTCCTTCACCACCTACATTCATGTGCACATACCCATACAGACATACGTGCATACTAATAATCAAAAATAAAATCTTTAAAAATATTCTGTGAACAGAGGGAAAGTCCAAAATAACACAGAGAAAATATAAAAATCTACATTTGTTTGTGTGAAATATCAAGATATTCAGGAAACAGTTAAAAAACAATTCTATGAACGTAAATACACTTGAACTGGGGAAAATGAATTCACGAAGATAAAAACAGTAAGTCAGTAGGTGTGAAATGTAGTTTTAGCTAATTACAGTCTCACCTTAATTAAGATTCGAGGTGGGGACATAAGGTGCTAATACATAAAGACATATAAATTTACTAAGAGTTACATGCAGGGGTTAGATCTACTTTTTAAAAATTGTTTTAGATTAGAGGCTGTTTCAAAGGTAGAGAAAGCTCTGAGCCAGGACCTCTCTGCATAGAGAGTGTGATGGCACTCAGAGTGTGATGGCACTCATTGCTGGAGACTGAGTGCTGTGGTCCAAGGACCATGGAAATCCATCGCGCGGCAGCCCCAGACTGCTAAGAAGATGTAAAAACTGCTTTTGACAATTCCCCTGGAATGACAGTAACTCCATTTCTGAAAAAGCAATTGCCAGGCAGGAAGCTTTTCCACTGCTCTGCTGACAGAAGGTGAAGCAGGGCTTCAGTGACTGCCAGCTCTCAGGGGAACCCCATCCACCTCAGCTGCCAGACTCCGCTCACATGGGAGATTAGAACTTGATTCACCTAGTTTAGCCATTTCCAAGAGTGACTGGTCATTGGCAGCAGTCTGACCTTCCGGGCACACAGATGCTATCTGAGTTGAAGACTTTCTCCACAACAGCTGAGGGACTGTGGGACTTTAGAGTGTGGAGAGAAAAACCTTCACTGGCCCGTGGATGAGATCTTAGGAATTTGTGACTCCTGCAAGGCTGTTCTGAGGTGCCCAAGTTCCTTTTCAGTTTTAATGTGTGGTATTTCTTTCTCATCCCCTGACACAATGTGATGCATTAAAGAGAAGCTAAATGAAATGAATACTAGTAGACCTGAAGTCTTTGTTTTATTTTCAAACCTCATAATTTGGATGTGCTTTGCTTTGGGGATTTTTTTAACTTTAATTTTGTGTATCTGTGTGTGTCTGTACATGGGTATGTGCATGTGAGTGCAGTTCCCCTAGAAACCAGAGATGATCACATTCCCTGGAGTCAGAATTATAGGTAGCTGTAAGCTACCTGACGTGGATTCTTGGAACTGAACTCTGCTCTACTGTAGGAGCAGTGTGCATTCTTAACTGATGAGCCATTTCTTCAGCCCCTGGACATGCCTTTACTAGGAGAATATGCTTATAAGAATTCTGAAGGCAGATTTTGCTGCCTAGAACAACAACAGAAAATTATGCTTTTCAATGATCTGATACAGAGACTATTTCAAGAAATGAGAAAAAAAAAACTAAAGGTTAGAATGTTTGACAACAAATCTCAATTAAAAGCAGAAAAATTCCACTAAACGCACTGACCTGGTACAGCATGGCTTTGAATGCCAAATGTCTTAATCTCATGGCTAAATTTTCCTCTGCTCTGCCATAAAACAACCCCTAGGAAACAAACAAACACAAATTATTATTAATTTTCTTTGCATCATTCAGTTATTATATTTCAACTGAAACAGAGAAGATAATGTAAACATGGAATCCTGCCCAGGGCTGGTTAGTCAATTAAAAGTTTACCTGCATCAGGTAAGTAACAAGAGCAACAATGCCCAAGATGACTAACGTCATGGAGTAGAGTTCAGCATCATGTTTTAATGTAGTTTTATTTTTATCTTCAAACATCTGAGAAGGAACAGAGTTTCTATCAGAAGCTTGGAGGAAAGTGCAAACAGAAAACAAAATGACCTCATTTAAAATGTCCACATGTATCAGGATTTCCTACAGGGATTGCAACATAAGGAAAAAACTATGCATTTCTGGGCCAAAAATTACTGTTATTATTCTCTGTTTACTTTAAATATACAGGATAAAATCAATTTACTTTTAATTTCCCTACATTTGCTCTGTAAATGTATTAGACAAACAAGTCTTCTATTATCATAGTATTTTTTATTTTTTATTATTATTTGACTTTTTCCCTCCCCCTCCCTGATTTGTGTATATTTGTGTGAATTTGGGCATTTGTGTATAGGTCAGAGGTTAACTTTGGTTGCATGTTTTTGCCCTCAACCTTGCTGAGGAAGGGCACCTCCTCTGTTACTATACTGCACACTCTAGGCTAGCCATCCATCAGCTCCTGTCTATGCCCAGATCTTGCCATAAAGTGCTGTATTACAGATGTGCACTATATTTGGGTTTTAATGAGGGTTCTAGAATCAAATTCAGGTTGTCAAATTTGTGTGGTAAGCACTTTACCTGCAGAGACAGCTTTCTGACCATACAGTATTTTTTCAATGAGATCAGCAGTTTGAATTATTGTTTCTAGTAACTTTTAATAACTCACATTTCTTAATTTTCATCTAAAGTGAGATATCTGTATGTGCCCCTAGCAGTTGTTCACAAAGTTAAGCACTACACACACACACATTGGCACAGAATGTACCTGTGTATGGGGCTGCTGAAGACAGTGTGGGTCTAGTGATTTCCTGAACCAGTCCACTCTTCTGGGGCTTTGGCAAAATCCCAAACTCATATTCCCTATCCCTGAGCTGACTGGTAATAAAAATTTGTCATTGTTTGGACAGGCTGGGAAGAGAGAAGCTGTATCCGTCTCTTTTGTTGCACCAGTGCTTAGGAACGCTGACGCAACACTGGAGTCAGAGTTAGAAAACAAAGCAATTTCTCTACAGCTCACCCAGCCAGCAGGACCCAGCTGAACATTATGAGACAGCAAAGGCTCTTCTCCCAGGCACGGGAGCTGCCTTTCCTACCACAGACCCTGTCCGAGGGACGACCCACAGAAAGTTCTGGATTCCCCTTTGCGGATCAATATGCTACAGCTCTGTGTTCTCTGACCATGCTTAAATTGTAAAAAGCATAAACAAGTAAGTTTTACTTACAGTGACTAATTTCGCAAAGATGATAGAAAATGTTGGGTGAATAGATCCATTTAGGACAGAAGCCAGTGTTCCCAGTACCACAAAAGGCCATTCAGACTTGTTTAATTTAAATATTTTTAATAGAGAAACTTCAGGAAGACTTGTCTATAAATAAAACAAGTTGGTTAAGAACAACATCAGTCTGGGGACATTATGGAAGCCACGGAAGTGAGGCAGGACAAACAGAAGCACTCTGGAACCTAGCAAATACAGCAGACGGCAGTGTACAATTGTATTTTCTTAGAAAAATTTACCACTGTTATTACTAATGATGAGCCTCAAACATACTTACATCCAAGTGATGATCTGTACAATGTCAGCTTTGGAATTCCACTCAGTTGCTATCACTAAGAAAGTACAAGTTGGGGATGGAGAGATGGCTCAGTGGTTGAGAACCCACATGGAAGTTCATAACCACCTCTAACTCCAGTCCCGGGGATCTGATGCCCTCTTCTGGCCTCCTCAGGCACTGCACACATGTGGTGCATAAGCATATATGCAGGAATAACAACCATATACATAAAAAATTAAATTAAAAAATTAAAAAGAAACCACTCACATGTCAGGTAGCTAAGAACCGCAAGAAGTAACAGAATCAGTTTTCCTTAATTTTGTTAGACTGGATTCAACCTCATGCTCTAATTGAGGATAAGAAGTCAGCAGAGAAAGTGTAAGAGGTCAATGTTTTACTAGGATTTTAGCCTTGAAAGTGTTCCATTTCGGTTGGGTGGCATGGTGTGAGGGCACGCGTACTGTAAAGTGCACAGGCTGTGTGCTCAGAGCTAAGACTGAAGTGACAGCATCACATTCAGTACATGTGAGGCAGCCAGGAAAACTTATTTTCATTACATGTTTGATACTGAATTAATATGTAGCTGTCATGCATTCAGGACATTTTACTATTGTCATTTTTAAAAATTTTTGGGGTGCCAGCATTCAGCTCAGTGCCCCCATATGCAGTTGTGAGTGACAGTTTTAAAAGGCGGAATTTTATTTTATTTTACTTTTTGTTTTGTCTCTAGAATTTAAAAAAAATGCAGGTTTTAAAAAAGGAGTATTGGTTAAACAATGTTAACAAGACAGAAAAAATAAAATTAAATAAGACAAAATCAAAATGAAAAATCTCTGTAAAATCATGAGAAATGTCATACCTAGTATATTATGGATTATAGAATGTCTTAAGATAACCTGATGTAAAAATATGAGATACGCATTTTCTATAGAGACACAAACCAGTCTGATAAAGTTAAAAATCTCCTAGAGAATTAAACATTTCATCTCATCTATTTTTGAATTTTATTGAGTTATAATTTGCACATAGCCAACTGCACATACGTGTGTATTCTAGGAGTTTGGAAGTAGCTAGGTACTGATGAGACTGTTAACACAGTTATCGTAGTTAACACAACTGCTTCCCTGGAAGGTTCCTCTGCCTTTTGCAAGCTGCTCTCCCCAGCCTCTCAGATGCCAGTCCAGCTCCTTACCCTGCACCTACCTATACCACTCACATTGTGCTTCTCACTCTGTAATGGGGGTGCTGCTATTTTCTTATTTTAATGCTTTGGGAGTTTTTAATTTAGCCTGAGCTCAAGTCCTACAGCAGATAAGTGGTTTATAAATACTTTCAGTTTATGGCTTATCCTGTTACTTGAATCTGTTTTATAAATGGAAATGTTCTTCACTCTAATAATGTCTAATTTATTATTTTTTTTCTTATCAGTATGTTTTTGATAATATATCTAGGAAATCTTAAAGTCATAAAGGCTTTCTACTAGATAGTCTCACATAAACTCAATGTTTTTACATTAATAAAGTGTGTGTGTGTGTGTGTGTGTGTGTGTGTATGTCTACATGTGCACATGCGTGCCACAGGTATATGTGGAGGTCAGAGGTCAACTTTCAGGAGTCTATTCTATTCTTCTACCGTGCGGTGCTGGGATTGAACTGAGGTTGTCAGAAGACTTTACTCACTTTATTTCACTACTGATTTTTTATTAAGTGCTAGATGCTATAAATTTTACTCTGCTGGGTACTTGAAATAAATGAAAATTCCTATGGCATCCATTGGTGACATCCACAGTTATTGACAACCTGACAGTAGTTTATTTCTTACACTCACAAAGTAATGTTAAACCTTTTCCAAGGGCCGGTGGGGAAAGTTCTGATTTTTTTCCTCATTTAGATTAATGACCTCTGATTTCTATCCAGAGAGCTTCTGTGAGCTTGTGGACTATATACTAAAAAACAAAACAAAATAAACTAACATAAAAGCTAAAAAAAAGCCACAAATAAACAAACAGCAACAACAATAAACAAAACAAAAAAGAATAGCATTCAAAATTGAAAATTCTTTTCTTTAAAAATTTAAAAATTGATTTTATTAATTTATTTTGCCCACATGCCTATATGTGTGTGCATGTGTGCATATATGTGTGTGTATATGTATGTGTGTATGCGCATGTCTGGTGAAAGCAAGCCCCTTTACCTGCTGAGCTGTCTTGTTGGACGGAAAATTATTTTTATGTGTTTATACAAATGAACCTTTAGGAAAATAAAAGTGATAGAAAAGAAGGGGAAAGAATAAGTGTGAATATCAAGAAGATCACATAGTAAAAGGGAATGCATTGTATCTAAAGTGTGACATAGCTGATTGGCTGTGTCACACAGGGCATCAGGAGGGCTGGGGTATACCATCAGGCAGATAGCCGACAGATGAGAGGGAGAAGGTGGGCTGGGAGACAGCAGGAAGAGCCAAGGGTGCTTTACTCTGAATTGTCTGTTAGCACTAGGAAGAAGAATGGCTTTCTAGTTTGGGAGATAACAGTGGGCCCAGGACAGCTGTTGGGGGATTGGCAACTGGAGGCTAAGGACACTGAAGCCACCACACAGGAACTGGCCAGATGAGGGACTTCTGGTCGGAGGTAACAAATACAAAACAGCACACAGGGCCAGTAATATGGGGCTGGGGAGAGGGAGAGCTCCGGGGCTCAGGGAACCGGGTGGAGGGAGATGCTTATGACAAGGTGTGCTGGCTGGTTCTTTTTTGTTTGTTTGTTTTTTTCCAACTTGACACAGCCAGAGCCATTTGAGAGAATCTCAATTGAGAAAATTCCTACAATAGATTGGCCTGTAGGCAAATCTGTGGGTGCATTTTCATGTGGGTGGTCCCAGCTCACTGTGGACAGTGTTACCCCTGGGCAGGGGTTGTATAAGAAAACAACCTGAGCAAGCCATGGAGAGCAAGTCAGTAAGCAGCCTCTATGGTCTCTGCTTCAGTTCCTGCCCTGACCTCCCTTCATGATGGATTACAACTGTAAACTGAAATAAACCTTCTCTCCCCAAGTTCCTTTTGAGCATGGTGCTTATCATGGCAATAGAAACCTAACCAGGGAAGGTACTGAGAACATTCAGCTGTGGGTCTGGAGCCCAAGGTGGGTTAAGAGGAAGGAGTTAAATTGTGATAGAGAAATGATACAGGGTAGGGTAGTGACTGAAGAGAGTACTGAGTGGTGTTGGGGGCAGGGAGAGATAAAGCAGGGTGACCTTTGTCTTGGGAGCAGGGAAAAGTATGCCTGGGGTCAAGTATCTCTATCTAAGGAGCTGTGTCCGAGGTCAGAACTGTATGTGGGGGCTTGTCTGCCTCCAGGTTGTTGCAGCGGGAGTGGCCGGTGAAAGAGACATTGAGATTAGCTAAAAACCCCTCTCCACCAGGACTACATGCAGAGAAAGTGGGTAGTATGTAAATGACCAATCAAAGGTCATGATACTGGGCTGGTTGCAACTCTCAAGCTCACTTCCATTCTTAGATGTGCCTTTTCCTTCTTAATAGTAGGTTTAGATTTCTATGACTATTCACTTGTTGCTGGTCCAGTTCTTTGTTCCTAGACACAAGGACCTGGAAGTCCCATTGGATGACCTCTAGATTCAGTTCAGAACATCTTGACCCAATTTAATCTGGGGTGGCCCTGGTGGTGTATCCCACACTTCAAGATGCTGTTTTAATCCATGGATTGCCTTCTAGGAAGGAACGGCATATTTTCATAAGATTTTTCCCCCTCCCCAACAAAGACCTTTGACATAAATGTGATTCATTAGATGACCTCCTTTGTATCACAAGGAAAAGAGAGCAAATGTTTTGTGGACTTAATGGTACAGTATTAGTTCATTTTAAATCAATTACACATTTTATAAGGATTATTTGGGCATTGGAGAACATGTATGCAGGCATGTTGACAGGTGACCCCATTACCTTTGGATGGTGGATGGCTTCCTCAGACTGGTCAGCGCAGGGGGACTTGGTGCTACTCACATCACACAGAGAAACTGAGCTGGTATTTCCTTCAGAGGAACATGTCTTTGACTCCATTTGTTCATCAGCTTTTTTAATATCCTTAAATGAAGAATGTACAGGCTGTCATAATGATGCCTTACAAATACAAAGGCAGGGCTAGGGAGATAGCTCAGCTGGTAACATGCTCAGCAAACGTGTAAGGACCCAACTTTGGTCTCTAGAACTCAAAGTTAAAAAAATAAAACTGGGCATGGTGGAATGTACTTAGTATCCTAGTGCTGGGAGGAGAGGAGCAGGATCTGCAGGAGGGTGAAGATGGGAGGGATAGATAGAGAGAAGTTGATCCTTGGGGCCTGCTGGCCAGATAGTCCAGCCTACTTGGTGAGTTCTAGGCCAGTGTCTCCC
>CABHPR010109584.1:0-58051 GCA_902168415.1 Peromyscus melanophrys
TGCACACTCATATGCACACTCACTGCTAGTGGGAATGCACACTCATACAACCACTCTCAGAGTCAATGGACCAGTTTCTCACTAAGCCAAACAGTAACAACACAACCAGTGTCTCCGCCCTTGGTGGAGAAGATGGGTTGATACCATTTGCACTCTGATATGCCACGGTAAGATGAAAACACCACCCACATCGAATTCTTCTCCAAAGTCAGTAGTGCAAGTCCACAGGTGAGAAAATTACAAATCAAAACAATGTCGGACAAATCAGCCACTACTCTTAGATCAGTAAACTTTATGCTTGCGTCAGTTTCAAGTTCTCATCAGAATTAAGCTCTCATACACAACCAATTCCCTCACAAACATAGCCCCTGCTGCCCACTGCGGACACTCCAGTACCACAGGAGCAATTCTTTTTAGCTGTACTTATTGTCAGAATGTGCATCAAAGTTAGTCTGGCTTCCTGTCTCAACATTCTACCCCTTCCTTCTCCTTGTTCGTTTGTAAGTTGAAGGAAGGATTTTTTTCCCCCAGAAATTTTAGGAAAGCTATCTCTTTTCTTATGAAAATACAGTGGCCAACTGTTCTTATTTAACATCCTAGGATGACACCATATCAGAACGTAGAGAATATCATCAACTTAGACATTCAACAATATTTAATGGTTTTCAGTCTGTGCTAAGCACCCCTGTTTAGTGTCCTAGGAGTAGAACTAATTTGATTCAAAGGTTAATATCCCTGTCACAGTCTGAGTCTTGACATGTATGATTTTAGTGATGGCTGCCTTGACATCCTTGTTCCTCAGGGTGTAGATAAGAGGGTTGAGAACAGGGGTCAGAATAGCAAACAGCACATTGCCCACTATGTGGAAGTCTACAGGGAGGTTAGTTCTGTAGGCCACATAGGCTATGGCAATGGATGAGTAGTAGGTGCCCACCACCAGGAGGTGGGAGCTGCAGGTGGAGAAGGCTTTGGAACGCCCTTCCCTGGAGTTGATACGAAGCACTGAGGCCAGGATGCGAGCATAGGAGAGAAGCACCAGGAGGAGAGGGAGGAAGGACACCACCATGGCAATGCAGAAGCCCATGAGGGTCTGGGGGCTGGTGTCTGAGCAGGAGGCCTGGACCACAGCCAGGTGGTCACAGAAGCAGTGGTAGATGTAGGCGATGCTGTCAAATGCCATCTGGGAGGTCTGTACCACTGCTGGGATGGGCAGGAGGAGGGCGGTGATCCAGGCACTGGCTGCCAGTGCAGTGTTTGTCTGTGGGGTCATGTGGACAGGGTAGTGCAGAGGGCGGCAGATAGCCACATAGCGGTCATAGGCCATGACCACCAGGATAAAGGCTTCTGAGCAGTTGAGGCCATGAAAGAGGTACATCTGCAGGAAGCATGCAGGGAAACTGAGGAAATGGTCTCCCAGCAAGAACAGGGACAGCAACTTGGGGACAGTGGTTGTAGTTGAGAAGATGTCTAGAGCGGAGAGGTTGATTAGGAAGAAGTACATGGGCTTGTGGAGGCTGGGCTCTGTCACCACAGCCACCAGGATCAGGGTGTTCCCCACCAGGATGAGCAGGTAGAAGAGGAGGAAGAGGAAGAAGACAGGAAGGAAGAAGGATTTTTGCAGAGAGGGGATGCCTGTCAGGTAGAAGATGGTCTGAGAGTCCCCTGACCCATTACAGGCTATGTTCTCCATGGCAAGTTAAAGCTGGATGTTCAGGAGTGGGGAGCAGACATCTTGGAATCAAGCCCACCTGTAATCAGAAGGACCAGAAATTCTGGCATGAGAATTACATAACAGCCCAATCATTGTTTAATTAATATAAACCATTTATTTACCACCATTTCTAGAGGAAGTACAATGGGCTTGGTCTAAGCCAAGTTCTTCATCCCAAGTGTAGCTCAGTGGGTAGAGGGCTGGCCCAGCACACCAAGGGCTAGTTCAACTCCCCAGCATGTCCGAAACCTGGGCTAGTAACCTAGAGCTGCAGCAGGAGGATCAGGAGTTTGAAATCCTCCCCAAATTCTTTCCCTAGTACCAAATATACTCTTTGCTTTTAAAATCAAGTGTAGATAAAATATCTGCCTCGTTAAGACCATGTGATGCTTGCTGAGGAGACAGTGAGCATGTTCTACTATTCTGAAATCCTAATGGTAAAGAAAGACATTTAACTGTAGCATGAATCTTAGAGGTTCTTGTTCATAAAATCAAACCCAAGGCCAGGTATTGGGGTGAACACTGGAAGATCAGAGAACCAGAACAAGCCACAGTTAACCTCACTTGGCCAACTTCTCAGCTGATCTTGTTTCCTCAGACTGGAAGTCTCTGTGTCCTCATATCCGAATGGCTCTCAGCTGAACTGTGCTGCTCAAAACCTAAAAGCTTAACCAGCCAAAATGCTTCTAGTTTCTGGTTTCACGCCTTATATATCTTTCTCTTTCTGCCGTCACTCCCTGGGATTAAAGGCGTGAGTCACCATGCTTGGCTGTATCCTTGAACAGATGGATTTCTGCCTCTGGAATGCTAGGATTAAAGGCGTGAGTGCCACCACTTTCTAGCCTCTGTATCTAGTGGCTGTCTGTTCTCTGACCCCAGATAAATTTATTAGGGTGCACAATATTTTGGAGAATACAATACCACCACATTTAACCATCACTGTCACATAATGATCTCATTGTGTAATGGAAGAACTTTGGATGGTCATTTTCTTTATGTATTACATGATCTTTTGAGGGATGTCAGATCCCATAAGCCAGGACCCTATTTTCCTTTCTCTTTTGAGAATACTTAAATTTTTTCAAAAAATTATTATCTTTGTCACTATTCACTTAGGGAGACCAGATGTCTCTGAGGTCTGCTAGAGCACTCTGTCTCCCAGTCACAATTGCTAACCTGGGACTAACTTCTTGTTTGCCTGGTTCAGTTTCCTACAGTCTGCCTCTAAGTTGAAACATCTATGTTGTGCCTCTGGGATGACTATATCCTGGCTCTGAGTTGGGGAGGTGATCTATCTTTGTGACAGGGTAAAGGGGGACGCTGAGAATGCTCCAAGAGGGGAGAATCATTCTTGGCTCTGGTCCCAGTAACATTCCTGTCTCACAATTTCTTGGTGAGAAAAAATCTAAGCAGGTCCACTGACTGATCCTGTCCAGAGGCTGTTTCAGCTCAGGAGGTTCTCTGACTGATCACTACCCACCACCTAGAAGAACTCCTGCTCAGGGGTGCCATGTTACCCCAGCTGGGATGGTTTTGGGGCATGGGCACATAAAGCAGTTCCAATTAAAAAGCACCTTCTCAAAGGAATCAGAAGCCAGTATTTCAAACCACAAATTTGGAGGTATTGAGATGAAGAAAAATAATGACTTATGCTCAACTTTGGGCTCATCCTTTGGACTAAATAGCTATTACGGCATCTTTAATTCCAGTGACCTGTGAGTACAGCCTCCTTGTTTGCTTAGAGCCAGTCTACTTTCCCATTCTTCTAAGGAAGCATCTCTCATGCATAAACTACTAATGCTATAACTGGAAAGTATTTTTTTTTAATTTTCAAGTCCCCGTATAGGACAGTGACTGTGCATAGGACATCAGTTTCCCAGATGCCACAGCCAGCTAGCTGCTCCTGCAGGACATCTCTGCTACACCTTTGACTCCTGAGAAAAAGCTCATTCATCCACATGTCTTTTCCAGTGAACCCAGAGGGCCAGATTTCCAAAGGTTGTAGCAAAGGTTTCTTTCTCTCTCTTTTTAATTGATAATGTCAGATAAGTCTAAATTTAATTTTTTCCTGGTCTCTGAATGGTAGATAGTTAATTTGTGGTAACAGTTAATTACTGTTTCTTATGCTCACTTTCCAGGTGGGGTTGTTTTTTTTTCCAGATGTATATGTTAGGTCTGAGTAGGGCTGTCCTGTCCCTAGAACAGCAGGCCCTGCCCCAGAAGATCTTCCCTGTAGGGACGGTCTAGGTACCAGTTCCAGTGTTAGTGGGAAGAGGAAGAAAGACACATGAGTCATCTGAATGTCAACCTAAACCTATCATCATTTCCTCTCGCCACATAACACTGCCAGAGAGAAGCCATCCCTCTTCAAAGCTAAGGACCTGAGTGTAAGAGAAAGGTGGGCCATGTCCAAGGCCAGGAGTGGTGACGAGTGAAAGCAGGGGTCTTTTTGAAGGCAGCCTCAAAGGGCTAAGCCGTACCTGCCAATCAAGAGAGCTCTGCTACTCTCAGGCTGAGACTTGAAGCCTTGAGCCATGCTGTGCTCAGCTGTGTAGTGATGACTTTGAGGTAAAGCTCTCGGAAGGATTTCGAGTTCAATGAGCCACCGTCTAAGTGCCCCCTATAAGTTTGGCAGAGGAGAGGCTACAGAGAGATGTCACCCAATATGTGCTCTAAGGGAGAGAGCACCCTTCCCTTTTACAGAGCTCTGGCTCTTTAAAAGTCAAGTATGTGGACTTGGGAGGTAGAGAACTGCGTGTGAATCCCTCTTGCACCCTCCATGTGTGTGGCCTTCAATCAAGTCACTTCAATTCTGAACCTTGTTTTTCTCATCTGGGACCTTGACGGTTTTTATTTGGTTTTATTTTTGTTGAAAGACTGCTTAGGCAGGCAATGCTTCCTGAGGCCAAACCATTTGCTGGAGTTCCCCATGACTCCTGCTGTTACCTGCCTTGTCTCGCTGTGGGAGGGCCCAGGTTCGGATGGTCTGGGGGTACCTGCAGGTACACCTCCTTGCCTTCATCTGGCAGCATATCCAGTCCAGGATCCTACAGCTCGTGTGTGTTCAGTGATCCTGGATCCTGTGGGTGTCCTTCTTTATATACTCGATCTCTGTAGCCCCTGGGCCCCAGTCCCTGTCTCTCTACTTGACTGCTCTCTGCATGTCTCCATCCCTAGCAATGATTACCTGTTGGATCTGGTCCACGGTGATGTCTGCTGTGGTTCTCCACGACAGGCCTCGGGAGAAGTAGCAGGCTGGGCTGAGCTTGAGCTCATTAAACCCTCAGCCCTCTCTTTCCAGCCTGGTCTCTTGGGTACTTTTCTTCAAGGTGCCTTTTCCCTTGTACCACACCCCATGCTCCCAGGAAATCACTTGCTGGCATCTCCTGCAACATCCATCCCAGGGAGGCAAGATTTGTCCCTGGGCTTCGTTGATAATGAGAAGATTGTCACTAACAACCCTCAAGGGCCCAGAGTTTTACACTAATGATACAGCCTTTGTTCTCATAATCTCATCTGGTCCTCACAACAACAGAGGAGAAAGGAAGTTACCACAGGACATGACAGGAAGTTCAAAGGAAGGACAATGAGACCTAGGAAGTGAAATGACTTGTTCATTTTAACAGTGATGATTGGAGGCAGAGTTAGTTTTCTGACCCAAAGCTTTATGTCTTGCCTAGGGCCTTGACCACTGCAGCAGGATTGCATGCTGCCCAAGAGTGAGTGATCTGGGGCTATTAAATACATTAAATACGAAATCCCTCCTGCCTTGGATTGCTGGCTCTCTGTTAACTTTCATCATGGCCGCAGGAATAGGAATCTGCCTTTCCAGAAGCCTCTGGGTCCAAAAATAGTAGCCCTTCCTCTTTCTTTCCTCTTCAGGGTAAGCTGTATTAGTTGTGTTTTTCTTAGCTTATTGATTCAGTGGCCTGAGCTCTCCCAATTGCTCATGACAATCTCAGCTTCCAGGCCAGTGACATTATTATGCTAACCTTGGAAGAGGTGAGCATTCTTAGAACTCATGGTGTTTAGAGAAACAGAATCTAAAACTGAGGGGAAGGGAGAAAATATTTTGGTTCTCGGGGTAGTGAGCACCCTCCTATTTCCTACCTCACATCCTAGACCTGTATATTCTGTACAAACCAGACACTGCCATGCTTACTGGCTGTTTGTTAAGAGCATGGGTTTAACTTATCAGCCAGTACCTGTCCACCCTTCCAGCTATTGCCAGTTAGCCAAGCTGAGCCTTCACTCTGCTATTGGTCCCTTCAATACAGCCGCTCCCTTCTGATGGATGGGCTGGCTGTATTGTAAGATCTGGGACTCTTCCGTGCATAAGACTTGCTGCCTCACTTCTCTTGCTATGAATTGTGTGCCTTTGTCAAAAGCAAGGTCATACAGGAAGTCATCGTGATGAGTAAGTTATTATGGTTTGCATAGGAACTATTTCCAGAAGGCTCATGTGTTAAAGGCTTGACTGCCAGTCAATGTGATTTGGGGAAGTGATTGGATATGACAGCTCTCACCTCCTGGGTGAATTTATTCATCAGTGGAGTCATAATTTGATGATGCTGTTGGAAAGTGATATAAACTAGGAAGTGGAGGCACATCCTGTACTTCTGTTCATGTCCACCATGAGGTGAACAGCTAGCTTTACTGTGTCTTGACACAAGCCCATAGAAACCGAACCAAACAACCACGGTATAAAGCCTCTAAAGCGGTGAACCCAAATCGACCCTTAGATTGACTTTATCGGTCATTTTGTCATGGTTACGAGAAGTGACTCACACTTAAGGCACTTATTAAATACACAGGTGATGGTGGTAGATACACTGTGAGCAAGAAGGGAAACCCATGTTCAGAATGGCTTTGCAGTCTGTAAAGATAAATAGTGCCCCTGAGATGAAAGGGATCCGGCATCATTCACAGCTGACTGGCTCCCTTGAGTGCTGGTCATTCATCATCCTGTGTGCAGTGTCAGCCTTTGTTGTTGGCATTTGGGGTTCTTAGCAGAAGATGAACCGGATCAGCCTTGATGGACCCATGTTCAGCTTCCCTCCATACCACTGGGGCCTTTTATTCACAACTCTTTAAAAATTCTGTTTCTTTATTCTTTCGCAATTTCATACACACATTTCATAAAATGTATTTTGGTCCTTTTCATCTCCCATTACCCCCTTTCATTCCCTCCCTACTCACACTGTACCCCTTCTTTCTCCCAACAAGTCCCCTTCTTATTTTCATGCCTTTTTTGGTGGTTCTTGTTTTCTGTTTTGTTCTTGTGTTTAATTACAGTTGTTTGCATGAACATGGTGCCAAAATCTCCTGTATAAACATCGAGATGTTGGCAAAGTATGAAGCCTTCAGCCCTTCAGGGCCAGGGTCATCTTGTCTACCTCACTTTGCCCACTCCTGCTTATGGAACATTTTTCTTCCGTGGATACCCTTTAGAAGTCACATAGGGTAGAGCAGGTGCCAGTATTGGTGGCATCAGATAGCTGGCTCCTGCTGTGGAATCACCTGATGCTGGAGGAGGAGAAGCCAGCTATGGGCCAGTGCCTACTCTGTGGTCAGGAAGTAGGAAGACGATGAAGACAGCTGTGGGGGCTACAGGTCCAACTCTGTGGACAGGTGGAGGGCTCTGAAGTGGAGAATGAAGCAAAAGATACTTTTTCTCTTAGAAGAAGCTCTTTGGGTGGATACAGAGGAAGATAAGGAAATCATTGATATGATGAGTAGCCAGCCATTGCTTCCAAAAGAAACAATGGAAATACCAGTGGAAATAAGTTCTGGAAAGATAAACTTCTAAACTGAGTGCTGTGGTGCAAAGCTTGTAATCCTAGTGCTTGGGAGGTGGAGGCCAGAGGATCAGGAGTTCCAGACCAGTCTGGGCTAACTCATGAGACCCTGGATTTTAAAACGACGAAACAAAAGAAACATTAGAAAAGAATTGAATTCCAGCATGCCAAGGGCCTGGGAGTGGAAGGTTATCTGCACAATCAGAGATTGGTAAACAGCAAATATTGCCTGAGGAAATGTGGGGAGGAGGGAGGTGAGCTGCTGTAAGAGGCTGGGAAGTTCATATCCCCCGCAACTTCTTTTCCAAGAGACATCCTGAAGACTTTCCAGCATGCTGATGCCAAAGCGCCAGGCACTGTTTGGCACTCAGTGAGGCAGTTCCACCCTCATGCACCAATGGTGGGCATCACTGGGTTAGATCATGCTGTTGCACTGTTTTGGGTTGATGTCAAAACAAATCCTAGAAGCCAGAGCTTCTGTTTAGGGAACTTTCCCATCTTTAAGGCTTGTTTTAGTGTTGATGTAGATGAGGTTTTAGCTGTGAGTACCCACAGAAAGGTTCTTTGTATCTGTGAGATTCGGGCTAGAAAGTTAATTCCTGTGTATTAAGAAAGATGTTTGAAAAAGAAAATAGGGGGTTTGAAGTCTCCCCAGACGGCCCTTTCTTACCCATCAATAGCATCATTAAATAGTCTCACTTGCTATCAATCAAGACCAAAGAACTGATTGGTAGCATGAAGATAACTGACAGGGTGGAGGTATCTACCCCTCTTCTAGGGTAGGAAAGTTAGTGCTTGGGATGTGCGTTGACAGATTTGCTCATGAAGGCAGTTTATATGGTTTAAACATTGCCATGTTGAGGAATGAACAGTCTACACCCTGTGGTCCTATTGGTTGAATGGTGAACACATAGAATCAAGATTCTTAAACCAAAGCCAATAGCAACCAATACGGGCATTACTTCTCTGACCTCAGTCCTGCCTCAGAACTGACTATGAAAGAGGCAGCCAATGGTTCACGTTCCCTCTGGTACAGTTTTTAGCATGCAAATCATATTTAAAAAAAAAAAAAGGCCACGGCTTTTTCTTACAGAAGTTTCGCCGTGGAGAACGAGAAAGGCAAGGCCCTGATGGATGGCTGCCCAGGTCCTCAGACTTCTGAAGAGATTATTTGAACTCCAGTTCTTCCACAGATGAAGCATGCCCTGACACATCTCAGAAACTTCCCAGATGTGCAACAGGACACAGATGATGATTGGTGGAACAAGCTGTGCTTAAGTTAAAGGAACTGTCTTAATAAATATATGGAAACTTTTGTTTGAAAACAACAGTCACATGGGACACAAATACATTCACAATTATTTGCTGTCATTGCTGGTGCATCCCTGGACAAGACAGCAATGCCTGTGGGTCAGTAAAGGGCAAAGATATAAACCACTCTAGAGATGGTCTGCTTTACTGTGCGTAAGCATCCGCTTGTATAGTGGAAGCCTAGTGACTGTGATCGATTAGCACACTTCCTCGGACTGGATAGGAACGCTCACACCACCAATGTCTATGCAGAAGAAGCACACAGAAGGAGCCATGGGGAGGGCAGACTCATTCGCAGGCCAGCTACCAGCTACTCACACTACTTCAGACGTCAGTGTTCTGACTTCTGGGAATACTCAGGAGCATGGTGTGCCATGCTTCTTATTTAGAAGCTCAGTATGCCCAGTAGGCTGGCCACCAGGTCATGCCTGCATTTTCTCCTACAGTTCCCCTCTCTATAATTTTGCTTTCCTGAGAGCAGAGCCTCCTAATCAACAAGCAGAGTATGCCAACCAGTACATTACAACTAAAGAGATAATAGCATAGGTAACTAGATTATAAGCGTTATGAAAGCAAAGAGGGTATCTGGGCATGGGAATGGTGTCATTCTGAATTTTAGAATTTTCCCTTATAGGATGCATATCAGGAAATAGGTTGGCGTCATTAGCAAACAGCTGAGGACAAGGTCCTCTGACCTCCACCCTGATGACAAGGGAGGGTTGGGTACCAGTGCCCAGTACTGTTCTGTGCTGTCAATAGAGTCAATGCAGGAGGGTTGGACACCAGTGCCCAGTACTGTTCAGTGTTATCATTATAGTCAATACAGGAGAGTTGGGTACCAGTGCCCAGTACTGTTCAGTGCTGTCAATAGAGTCAATGCAGGAGGGTTGGGTACCAGTGCCCAGTACTATTCAGTGCTGTCAATAGAGTCAATGCAGCAAGCAGACGCATGTGCAGGATGGTTGCTTGCCCCCATCTCTTGCCGCTGCTCAATTTCATGCTTCATTGCTGGTGTCAGCTGTCCAGGGTCTGGTGAGCCAGACCAGGATCCAGATGGGCTGCGGTCCATTTTCTGGGAAGACACAAGGGAAACCTCTCCCAATGGTAAGTAATGGAGCTGGTGATTGCCATTTGCCTGTTCTTACATTTTTCCAGGTCACCAGAGGAGCCTCATAGGCCCTGACAAAGGTGCCCAATGTTTATGAGCTACAGTATTTTCCTTGTCATCTGTTCTCAAAAACTTTAAAGTGAATAATGCCATATTAATAAGATGTTGAGGGTGAGCCTTATTCAGACCTATAGCCCCCCTTTGTATTTATCAATTTGTTCTTTGAGTTGTCTGCTCTCTCCACTACAGCTTCACCTGGGGGATTATTAAGAAATACCAGTAATATGTTGAGTTTTCCATTGGAGACAAAATTGTTTCGAGGCAGAGGAGAGATACACAGGACCATTATCTGTTCTTGAAGTAGACATGAGAGGCCTTCTCCTCTGTCAATGGTGTGGCCAAAAGAAGGTGAGAATAAGTGTCTACTGTGACTTGAATTATGCCTACAAAATAAAGCAATATGCACGACATCCATTTGCCATAATGCCAGTGACTTTAGCCCCCAGGGATTGACCCCTGGCTGCAGGGGTCCTGAAGGGAAAAGGGGAGCACAGGAATTACATCCTCAATCTGTTTCGATGTTTTTGATGATGAGTTAAAGCCGGAAAGGGGGTTCTTAAGGACCATACAGACTGATGAAAGTGATTGTGCATAGTCACCGAGTCCTGCCAGATGGAGGCCACTAGAGGCAGTGATGCCTCATCCGCAAGAGCATTTCCTTTATTTAGCATCCCCAGAAGAGGATTACGGGCTCTGATATGTGATACAAAGATAGGATAGTGTTGCCGTTGTAATAAAGCTAGCAAAACTAAAATACAGAAGTCATGGGAAGATGTAATTTTAGTCTTTATGAATGCAGCAGGTAATCCAGGAGTAAGCTGAGCACAGTAAACACTGTCAGCATACAGGGTAGTAGGTGAGCACAGTAAACACTGTTAGTGTGCAGGGTAATAGCCGAGGATTGTGTTTCATGGCTATGAGTGTACAGTAAATACTGTCAGTATACAGGTTAATAGCCAAAGATTGTGTTTCATGGCTATGAGCACAATTTTTAACTCTAAATGTTGTGAGGAAGCTCTCCCTGGTACAGCCTTCCAAATTTTAAACTCTCGGGTAGCAGTATTGAGTATCACACAAGTCATTCCTCCATGGGAATAGCATTAGTGAATATTATATCCAATATAGGTACAGGGTTTGAACCGACAGGAGAAAAGCTCTTTTCAGTGGTTTATTTTGAAACATGTATGGGCTTCCACGGAGGATAGTGATTATCCAATCTTCCTGGGAAACCAAAAATATTAGCTTGGAACAAAGAGTGATTACTATAAAGAGAACCAGTTATCAGTTATATGTTTATTGAAAGGTCAAATTATAATATCCAGTTCGGGTTTTCTCTCCACCATTGCCAGTAGTCTATTGTGGAGGTATCTTTGTGGATTTCTGAGGACCTCTCTAGCACTTTGCTTCTTCCTATTCTCATGTGGTCTTCGTTTATCATGGTCTCTTATTCCTTGTTCTCCCTCTCTGTTCTTGATCCAGCTGGGATCTCCCGCTCCCCTAACTTCTCTTTTCCTCGACCCTTGCCCTTCATTACCCCACTCACGTCCAGATTGTTCATGTAGATCTCATCCATTTCTCTGTCATTGGGCAATCCCTGTGTCTTTCTTGGGGTCCTGTTTTCTAGGTAGCCTCCCTGGAGTTCTGGTGATAGGATGGCCAAACACCCTAATTGTCGTGCTAGAAACCTCATCCAATGACTGAGAGAGCCAGATGCAGAGATCCATGGCCAGGCCCCAGGTGGAGCTACAGGGGTCCAATTGGCGAGAAAGAGGAGGGTTTGTATGAGCGAGAATTGCTGAGACCAAGATTGGAAAAAGCACAGGGACAAATAGCCAAACGAGTGGAAACACACGAACTATGAACCAATAGCTGAGGAGCCCCCAACTGGATCAGGCCCTCTGGATAAGTGAGACAGTTGATTAGCTTAATCTGTTTGGGAGGCATCCAGGCACTGGGACCAGGACCTGTCCTCAGTGCATGAGCTGGCTGTTTGGAACCTGGGGCTTATACAGGGACACTTGGCTCAGCCTGGGAGGAGGGGACTGGACCTGCCTGGACTGAATCTACCAGGTTGAACTCAACCCCCAGGGGAGTCTTTGCCCTGGAGGAGATGGGAATGTGGGGTGGGCTGGGGGGAAGGGAGGGTTGCGGGAGGGAGGAGAACAAGGGAATCCATGGCTGATATGTAAAATTAAATTAAATTATAAAATTTAAAAAAATTATAATATCCAGCTCCACAGTAGTTACATGAACTGCTCTGTGTCTCATCTGTCTTAACAAGATACATAACACATCCAACTGTGTCATAATCTTTGAAGGGAAATTTGAGGACAAATGGACCCATTCAATAAGATGGTTTGGGTTTTGAAACAGTAGTCCAGTGGAGACGGGATGAGTATCTGTCAAATGGGCAATCAGTTCCTTGGTGGGATCTCATCAGAATAGCTTTAGTGCATTTAGTGACTCCTTAACCTTGCTTGGAGACAATAGAGCTCTGTGATCTATGAATGTCACTGAGAAAGGGTCTGAGTTCCCTTCTAGTGTCTGAAAGAGGGCAAGCAAATCGCCAGTAGTGACCTATAGAAACGGCCCGATCCAATTAATATCTCCCAATAGCTTTTGAAGAGCACTTAGAGTGATTTGATTAGAAATTTGAAATTGAGGAGGGTTTACAGATACCATGCGTAAATCCATAAGGGATCCCAGAAGATTAAAAGGCAAAATTCGCTCTATTTTTGTCAGAGGCAACTCTGAGACCTCTATTGTTTAAACTGGTCAGAGCTAGTTTCCTCTAATTTGTTAGAATCATAATGAACAAATAAATATCATCCGTATAATGAATAAATGTGACAGAGGGGTCATTTAACAAAGGATGTAAAGCCTGAAATACATAATGTTGACACACAGTAGGACTATTTTTTCATTCCTGAGGCAATACTCTCCATTGCCATCTTTGAGCGGGATATGCATTGCTTGGCACAGGTACAGAAAGAGCAAACCTTTCCCTATCCTCTTGTTGTAGTGGGACAGAGTGAAAGCAACCTTTGATATCTAAGACTATAATATGTTTATTAATATGGATGGCAGTACCTTGTGGGAGACCAGGCTTTAAAGACTTCATCTTTTCATTTGTAAATTAATAACTCTTAAGACATATAATAATCTCCATTTTCATTTAGCTTTTTTGTTTTGAATGACAAAGATAGAATTCCAGGGAGTGAGTCTTGGTTCAGTATGTCCCAGGTATTTCTGTTCTTATACTAATTCCTGAGCATGTTGCAGTTTCTCTTTACTTACAAGAGTAAGTAAAGTTTCACTTTACAAGGCCATTGTTCCACCCATACAGGTTCATCTGTTTTCCATTGAATGTTTATGGGCTCAGGAAGTGAAACAATGGCCCCTAGTATTGGGGGTGAGGAGGCAGTTCCTTTCTCATGATCTCTAGGTCATCATAAAAGGCTTTATCAGCAGTGGTAAGCACGGCTCCAGCCATTTCTAATATATCTCTTCTCCAGAGATTATTAGATAAGCCTTCAAAAATCAAGGACTTAGCTTTTCTGGTGGGCCTGTCAGAGTCCTTCCATGTAAGAAAGGTCAGGGGTGTTTTAGAATGGACAGGACCAATACCCTCCACAGTAGGACCTGCAGTTAGAACCCACTCAGGGGGCACCTCCTCTGCCCTAATAATGGAGATATCTGCCCCTGTATCTATAATTCCCTTAAATAGTTTTCCTTCCCAATATATAATCATCCAGGGCTTTACTGACTCGATAGTTACAGTCCAGTAAACAGGTTGTGACCTGTTCATATCCATCTGACTTGAGAGAGTCTTTTGGGGAAGGACCCTTAAGTGCCTTTAATTCCAGTGCTTGGGAGGTAGAGGCAGGCGGATCTCTGAGTTCAAGGCCAGCCTGGTCTACAGAATGAGTTCTAGGACAGCCAGGGATACACAGAGAAACTTTCCTTGAAAAATAAAACAAAAAAACGAACAAACAAACAAACAAAAAGACCATTTTATGGGCGGGGCTGAGGGCTTCCAGGTTGGGGGGGATATAGGAACCAGGAGCTGTCTATCTTACCATATTTAGATTACAATCTTTTACCCAGTGCTTGCCCTTTGGACATCTGGGACATTTAGTAGGTGACTCTTTGGAAGTACCCTTTTTCTGCATTGGGCAGTTGCTCTTAAAATGTCCAGTTTGTTCCTAGGACCAACAGGGGGCATTAGACTTTAGAGCTGCCCCAAGAGCTGTAACACAAATTGCTAAATGGTCCTATTAATAAAAAACCTGGAGCCAGATATTGGGGTGAAAGCTGAAAGATCAGAGGAATACAACAAGCCAGCCACAAGTTCTTACCACTTAGGAAATCCTCAGCCCAAGAGAGCTACTTCCTGTATACCCATGCCTCTATATCTTTCTGTACCCTGCCATCTTACTTCCTCTCTCTGCCCAGCTACATCACTTCCTCCTCCCACCCAGCTCTATTACTTCCTGTCCATCTGTACAGACCTCCAGACTTCTCTGATTAACTAGTACTGGGATTAAAGGCGTGTGCAGCCACGCCTGGCTTTGTTCCCAGTGTGGCCTTGAACTCACAGAGATCCGGATGAATCTCTGCCTCCTGCATTCTAGGATTAAAGGTGTGTGCTACCACTGCCTGACCTCTATGTTTAATATAGTGGCTGGCTTTTTCCTCTGATCCCCAGGCAAGCTTTATTTGTTAGGACACAAATAAAATATCACCACAAAGAGCCTCTGCAAAGACAGTGGCAGTACACATCCGAATCCCTATTTCTTGAGATGTCAGGACCCAATCACCCAGAGGGACATTCTTTATTGGACCCTCTGTAGCTCTGCTGTGGTCCCATCATAAGCAAGTGGGCGCACCAGCATGCCAACCGCCTCAAAATGCTGTACTTTCCATGCCACAGAACTTTAGTCTCACCAGAAATTTAGTAAAAGGCTCAGTAGGGCCCCGTCTTAAATCTTTGAAATCTGCTGTGTCCCCTGAAGAGGGCACAACCTTCCAAGATCTTAGGGCACACAGACAAACTTGGTTAAAACACTGAAGAGATCCAGAAGCCTGCTCAGCAGGTGGTGAGAATGTTACTTCTCTTTGTAACATCTCCACATTCAATGCTACACCTGAGTTTCCATTTCTCTCAGCCTCAAGCTCACATTGATTGTAATAATGTGCCTTCCAAATCAAAAAATCCTGAGGGCTCATACACCCTCAGACCAGCTGTTTATAATCCCCCGGTGTGTTTTAATTCATGCTTATGGATTCTAATAATTGCATTACATATGGAGACTGACATCTGTCATCTCGGCACACAGTCCGCGCAACTGCTGGATGGTTTTAAGGTCATGCGGATGCCATTTTAAAGGTCTCTGTGAGGCAGAATTTAATTTCACTGGAAAAGCCGAGACTTTGGGTTGCACATTCGGCTGGCAATCATCACAACTAGCACAAAGCCATGAAAAAAGGATCTAAATGTGGTAGCAGCCGAGATTCCTCACCTTCCAAGCTACAGTGTTCAAGCAATGCAGTCAAGGAAGGGTATAAAGAAGAAGGTGTTGCCGAGCGGCCTTCACCTGGACCACTCTTCCCATGCCTTACTGACTTCCTCCTTCTTGCCAGAAGTGTCCTTTCAGATGCAGCAAGAATTTCTACCAGCACCATCTTGATTTCCTCCCTGTTCTTCTTCACTGACCTTATCATCTCTGTCTGCTACTAGAAAAGCTACTCCCTTAACTACTCCCCCACCCCCACCCCGCAGACATCCAATTATAGCCATAATAATGGGATAGAAAGATCCAGACAAGGAACGTCCAATCCTAACTTCCTGCCTCTGTGTATTATTCAAAGCTCTCTGCCACAGCTCTAGATCAAAAAGCCCATCTACAGAAAACCAAGGATTTATCTGTAGGAACTCAGACCAAAACTTTTCTAACTCCTCTTTTAGCAGGCACTTTACTACCTGAATCTGAGCTGCTCCTTGACTCGGTGGCAAATTACCCATTCTGCACCCCTCCTCCACCTGCCCGTTTCTTCTACCAGGGGCTGCCTTTACCCTACGTACTCACATGCCCCACATTTGGGCACCAAATTGCTATGGTTACTGGGTGTCCCCCAACAAGACAGCAGTGCCCATGGGCTGGTAAAGGGTGCAGCTATAAACCACTCCTAAGACGGTTTCAGGGGAACAGCAATTGCTTTAGCCCACGTGAGCCACTGCTTATACAGTGAAAGTCTAGCGACTGAGATTGGTTAGCATAACCTTGGACTGGATAGTGAGCACTTATACTGTACGGGTTACAGCTCTGAGGGGAAAAGTTTCCTCAATACAAGTGTTGCAGCTTGAGGAGGAAAGGTATCCTGGTAGTCAGGAGCCAAGGAATACCACAAAGTCACATAGCACAACAAACTTCATGTAAGATTCACTGGGAAAGACACAAGAGGGTGGGCTGCCTCTGCTTGGGCAAGAAGCCGCAAAGAGCTGAACTGGAGGCAGGCTTTATATAGGTTTCTTGGGGATGGAGTTTTCCAGGATGGGAATTTCCAGGATAGGGATTGGTGGGATTTCAAGTCCTGAGCTTGGGCAGACTCAGGGATTGGTGGGTTTTCAAACTCAGCCGTGAGCTTGGATCTTTTACCCTGCACCAGGGTCTCTGTGTGAAAGAAGCACATTCAAGGAGATGTGCAGAGTGCAGACTGGTCAGCAGGCCAGCTGCTGGTTACTGTGCTACTTCAGACTTCAGTGTTTAGGCTTCTGGGAATACTCAGGAACATGGTGTGCCCTGCTTCTTATTTAGAAGTGCGATATGCCAAGTAGGCAGGCGCCAGGTCATGCCTGCATTTTCTCCTACAGGTACTGTCCATTCTGAGAGGTTACCAATGTGACTCTTGTCTAGACCTTGTGTTGCTCACCGATCCTTTCTCCCTGTTCTTTCCAATGTCCTAAATATCTTAATGAAGCTACTAGCCATTGCTGGCAGACTGGCATGCACCCCTATCTCTTTGGATTTCACTTTTCAGGAGGCTAAACTTAGATGAAAAATCAGAGACCCTCTCATAGACTGTGCCCACTGACAGCATTCATTTCTTTTGTTGGTGCCCCTCAGGACCCTCCTGCGTGGGGTTGTAATGCCGTCCTAGTTCATTTTCAAAAGCCTCAGCATATTTTAAAGAAAGACTTGTAATTCCTTTCCTGAGGTCCACCCCCACCAAAGGATTTGAGTCTAGAGATGTTCCCATGAGGCAATTGTAAGGATTATGTCCTTAATTACATCACCAGCCTGCGATGGTGTCCCAGCCTAAAAAGTGGGCGTGTTCTCTCTGTGCTCTCTTTCCGCACTCTCTCCTTTCGTTCTCTTCCCTCCACACGGTCTCTCTGTTTCTCTGTTTCGCTCTCGCTCTTGCTCTTGCTCTCTCCCACCCTCCCCCTCTCTCCCAATAAAGCTCTAGAAAGGTAATTATGGCTCGTGATTCTTCCGCCAACCAGCACTCTCCTCCGTGGACATGGCTGCCGCAGGTGACAGCCAGCCACAAGCGCCACCACTTAACCAATAGCGATAGTTAGAGTTAGTTGAAAAATATGTTGCCATGAGACTGGATATCACTGAAGTCTGAACTGCCTGCTCATGCACCTTATGCCTTCTGGGTCTGTTTGAGTCTAATTATGACATCTATTCTACTTGATGATGTGGTGCTTTTGTACAGGTCCAATTTCCTATTGTATGTTCAAATTAATAACGAATTCATGGGCAGTAACTGGAGGCCTATTAGATCTGAATTTAAAATGTGCCCCACAGCTCATGTGTGAATTCTTGGCTCCTAACTAATGTTGGTTTTGGGAAGTTCTAGAAACTTCCTATTTGGAGGAGGTAGGTCACTGGAGGTGTGTCTTTGAAGGTCATGTCTTGTCTTGGTCCTTTCATGCTTCTCCGGCTTGGCTTCCTGTCTGTTAAGAGTTGAACAGCCTCGTTCTCCACATGTTCCCTCTGCTGTCTGTTCTGCCTATGTGCATGGAGCCAAATCAACACGGAGTGAGTCTTTGAAATCCTGAGGAAGAGAATCTGCCCTTCACGCTCTTCTGTTGGGTATTTTGATCACAGTTATAAGAAAAGTGACTAGTACAAATGTAGAGCTTTCGCTGTACCTAAACATGACCATTGTATATCAGAAGCCAAGCGTAATGGGTGATTCTTGCCTTTCTGCTGAGCTACATCCCCAGGGCAGTAGTATGTCTTTTCTTTTATATTTTTTCTGATACGATGTCTTTTGCCATGCAGATTTGTAAAAACTCTGTGTGTATTTGATCTGTGTGCATTTTTGTGTTTCTGTGTATGGTGTTAGGCACAGACATGCCCATGGCACACACCTGTGGAGGTCAGAGGACAATGTCACATATCAGTCTTCCCCTTCTACCTTGAGATGGGAGCTCTTGTTCACTGTGTGTGGCATGTTCTAGGCTAGCTGCTCTGTGAGATTCTGGGAATTCTCTTTTTTCCACTTCCCATCTTGCTGTAGGGGTGCTGAGAGTTCAGATGGTGCTACCACATCTGGGTTTATGTGGATTCTGGTGACCTGAAATCAGCTCCTCATGATTGAATGGCAAGTGTTTTGCACACTGAGCGATCTCTCTAGCCTCCAAGTTTTATTTTACTTTATTTTGTGTTCTCTAGGTGAATTTCTTGTTTAAAATTTTTTTATTAATCCACTTTTTGCATTATGCAAACATCCTGACCACAGTTTCCCTTCCCCCGTCGCCTGCTCCCTCCCCTCTGCTTCCCCCATCCACTCCTCTTTTGGCTCCCTTCAGAAAGGGAGTCAACAAAGCATGGCATATCAAGTTGAGGCAGGACCAAGCTTCTCCCCCTGCATCGAGGCTGGACAATGTAACCCAGCATGGGGAATAGGTTCCCCAAAGCCAGCTCAAGTGCCAGGCCCTGCTCCCACTGCAAGGAGCCCCACAAACAGACCAAACTACACAACTGTCGCACACACACAGCAGGCCTAGGTCGGTCCCATGCAGGCTCCCTAGCTGTTGGTCTAGAGTCTCTAAGCTCCCACAAGCTCGGGTCAGCTGTCTCTGTGGGTTTCCCCATCATGATCTTGACACACACATCCCACCCTCACCCCTGCTTTACAAGTCCCCCTCCCTCTCTCAGGACCTCTTCGCAGGACCCCTGGAACTCTGCCCAGTGCTTGGCTGTGGATCTCTGCATCTGCTTCAATCACTTACTGGATGAAGGTTCTATGATGACAATTAGGGTAGTCACCAATCTGATTACAAGAGATGGCCAGTTCAGGTACCCTCTCCACTATTGCTAGGAGTCTTAGTTGGGGTCATTCTCGTGGATTCCTAGGAGTTTCCCTGGCATCAGATTTCTCCCACATCAAGACATCTCTTTCATTACTCTACCTCTCCATCCAGCCCACAACCTGCCCAACTCTATCCCTCATGTTCACCCCCCACCCTTGCCCCCAGTTTACCCAGGAGATCTCTTTTATTTCTCCTTCCCAGGGAAATCCATGCAACCCCCTTTGGGCCCTCCTTGTTACCTAGCCTCCCTGGAACTGTGGATTGTAGCCTGGTTATCCTTTACTTTACACCTAATATCCACTTATGAGTGATTTTACATACCATGTTTGTTTTTCTAGGGCTGGATTACCTCACCTAGGATGATTTTCCCCCTAGTTCCATCCATTTGCCTGCAAATTACATGATGTCATTGTTTTTTACAGCTGAGTAATACTCCTTTGTGTAAATGTACCACATTTTCTTTATCCATTCTTTGATTGAGGGGCATCTAGGTTGCTTCTAGGTTCTTAGCCTCGAATTTTTAAAATACACCTTGCTTATATAGAATTTTTCTTGCCATGCATATCTTTTTTTGCTTTAGTAAATGTTTTTGAATTATCCAGTAGTGAATTTTTATACAACCTCAGATTCTTATAAAAATAAAGGTTAACATGATTTCATTGCACAAAGGAAAGAAACCTGAACCAAGCTATAAAGACTGAAGTTAGGGCTATTTGCTTGAGTGAATTTTTTTTTTTTTTTTTTTTTTTTTTTTTTTTTTTTTTTTTTTTTTTTGGTTTTTCGAGACAGGGTTTCTCTGTGTAGCTTTGCGCCTTTCCTGGAGCTCACTTGGTAGCCCAGGCTGGCCTCGAACTCACAGAGATCCGCCTGGCTCTGCCTCCCGAGTGCTGGGATTAAAGGCGTGCGCCACCAACGCCCGGCTGTGAATTTTTATTGTACAGCATTACACTCATTAATTTGGCCATTCTGTAGTATTTATTGAGTTTCTCCTCTGAGCACTGGACCACTTAGAGCCTTCTTCTCTGAGCTAAACATGGCTGGTTAGAGTCCTAGGGGTAGAGTTAGCTGCATTAAGAGGCCAGACATTCACATCACACTTTTGAGATAAACAATTTTGGTAATGGCTGCTTTGACATCCTTGTTCCTCAGGGTGTAGATAAGAGGGTTGAGGATTGGTGTGAGAATAGCATAGGCTACATTGCCCATGATGTGGAAGTCCAGGGGCAGGTCAGCCCTGTAGGCCACATAGGCTACAGCAATGGATGAGTAGTAGGTGCCCACCACCAGGAGGTGGGAGCTGCAGGTGGAGAAGGCTTTGGAACGCCCTTCCCTGGAGTTGATACGAAGCACTGAGGCCAAGATGCAGGCATAGGAGAGAAGCACCAGGAGGAGAGGGAGGAAGGACACCACCATGGCAATGCAGAAGCCCATGAGGGTCTGGGGGGTGGTGTCAGAACAAGAGGACTGGACCAGAGCCAGGTGGTCACAGAAGCAGTGGTAGATGTAGGCGATATTATTATATACCATCTGAGAGGTCTTTACTACTGCTGGGACAGGCAGGAGGAGGGCAGTGATCCAGGCACTGGCTGCCAGTGCAGTGTTTGTCTGTGGGGTCATGTGGACAGGGTAGTGCAGAGGGCGGCAGATAGCCACATAGCGATCATAGGCCATGACCACCAGGATAAAGGCTTCTGAACATGTGAAGCTTTGGAAGAGGTACATCTGCAGTAAGCAGGAAGGGAAGGTGAGGAAGTGATCTCCCAGCAGGAACAGCGACAGCATCTTAGGGACAGTGGTTGTGGTGAAAAGGATGTCCAGGGCTGAGAGGTTGACTAGGAAGAAGTACATGGGCTTGTGGAGGCTGGGCTCTGTCACCACGGCCACCAGGATCAGGGTGTTCCCCGTCAGGATGAGCAGGTAGAAGAGGAGGAAAAGAAAGAACACAGGAAGGTAGAAGGGCTCTGGCAGAGAGGGGATGCCCACCAGGTAGAAGACAGTAGAACCATCTACCGATCCATTACAGGTTGTAGCCTCCATAGTGGAACAGAACTGGAGGTCATGGGTGACTGGAACATCTGAAAACCAGAAAAAGAAAGAATTATGTTGTAATAATTCCATGATGTTTATCCTTAATTAATCTGTTATCATATATTTATTTGTATAAATAATATATATAAACAGTTATTTATAACCAACTCCAGAGGACTGGTGGTGGCATGTGAGATTGGCTTCTACCATCTGAGCCTCAAATCTGTCAAATACCAATCAACAGTCTACCAAACAGAAGTTGTCGTACATTGTTTAGGTGACAAAGCAAGAGAAGAAGACAGGCCCAAGTCCCTGGCTTTCCTGTGGGAAAATCAGTTGGTTGGTCATTGGATCACTGTCATGAATGTGCTTTGGAATGACTCCCTCTGGAGCTTATCTCAGACTCCACATTACATGGTTTAGGTTGGTGGATCTCTGACACCAAGTTCTTCAACCCACACTCTACTTTTGCACTCACTCAAAAGTTCCAGCATGTGGCTTTGGAGGGACAGCTTTGTCCAGGGTTCTTGGTAGCGCACTGCAGCTCACACTTCATCAGGCTTCCTCCTCGCTTGTGCTCCTCCACCTGGGACTCTTTGGACTGCATGGGAACTGGATATCCGAGCCTCTGCTTCCTAGCAAGGTGTGGTAGGCCATGACAACCCAGCACCCCACTGTAACAACTAGGAAAACCTGGATAAACAACGTAAGTCATCATTTTGTTGAGATAGGGTCTCATGTAGCCTAGCCTGGCTTTGCATTCACCATGTATCTGAGGCTGATCTTGAACTCCTGATCTTCTACCTCAGCCTGCCAAGTGCTGAGATTACAGGTGTGTACCACCACATTCTAAAAATCAAACTGAAGAAACACAGATTCAGTAAGGATGGGATGAGTTGGACTTCCACAGGCTGGCGGACCTTCCAGAGTGAAGTACAGTGAATATACTTTCAGAGTGAATCATTTTTTTCCCTCAGAGAGTATTTGATTTGGTGACAATCATGGGGCTGGCTGGAACTAGGCAGGGGAAATTGGGTATGAGAGAAACCAGCAAACTTTTGTCACTCAAAAGAGGCTTCCAAAGTGGATTAGACAGTTAAAGTACTCTGAATGTAGGACTAGCCTTTCCCATAAGTCATCTGAATTCTGGGGCTGTGCAGAGGGGGCTGGAGGGCTAGACTTTACCATTCTTCTAGAAGACTAAGATCTCCCCAGGAGCCACTGATACTTAAAAGGCAGAGGGGAGGGCTTGCCCCTCACATATACACTGCTCTTCTCTCAACATTTCCCAAAGATTTGAAACTGTGTGTATGTGGGAAGGCAAAGTGTGGAGGCAGGTGGGAGGACAGCTAAGGACCTTACTGGTAGCCTCCAAAATGAAGCACATCTCCCACAGGCATCACTGAGGAGACAGAGCCATACCCCAGGAGAGGTCCGACTCTGGGACTGAAGCAACCAGAAACCTAAAACAGGTACCAGTTACCCTAACTGCCTGCCTAAGAGAGAAATGGGAAGTGTGACAGGTAAGGCATGTCTGTCATCCAAAGCGTCCAGTGAATCTACTGTTAATAATGTTCAGCCCACAATTGTAGCACGAATCTTAAAAGTTCTTATTAATAAAAACAAACCCAGGGCTGGAGAGATGGCTCAGAGGTTAAGAGCACCGACTGTTCTTCCAGAGGTCCTGAGTTCAATTCCCAGCACCCACATGGTGTCTCACAACCATCTGTAATGAGATCTGGCTCCCTCTTCTGTGTACATAATAAATAAATCTTTAAAAAAAAATAAATAAAAAATAAAAAAAACCCAGAGCCAGGTATTGGGGTGAACGCTGAATGATCAGAGAAACAGAACAAGCCACAGGTTCCTCACCTCGCCAATTCCTCAGTTGATCCTGTTTCCTCAGACTGGAAGCCTCTGAGTCCTCATCCAAATGAATCTTAGCCGAACTGCTACTCAAAAACCTAAAAGCTTAACCAGCCAAAATGCTTCTAGTTTCTGGTCTTCACGCCTTATATATCTTTCTGTTTTTGCCATCACTCCCTGGGATTAAAGGCTCACTTCTTGGGATTAAAGGCGTGTGTCACCATGCCTGGCTGTTTCCAATGTGGCCTTGAATTCACAGAGATCCAGAGGGATTTCTACCTCTGGAATGCTAGAATTAAAGGTGTGAGTGCCACCATTTTCTAGCCTTTGTATCTAGTGACTGTTCTGTCTCTGACCTCAGATGAGTTTATTAGGGTGCACAATATTTTGGGGAACATAATACCACCACACACAATAATATTATTAAATATGCAAAGTCAGAAAAATATGACCAAGAGGGAAAATACACTCTAAATGACATACAAATGATCTAAGGCTGAGGGTATACAAGTTCCACGGTAGGTAGAACATTTGCCTAGCATGTACAAGGCCCTGGTTCACTTCTCACTATTGCATAGTAAAATGAAGTAAAATGTAAAAATGAATTAATTTTAGAAGTCTAACTACCTAAATGAGTAAACAAAGACATTAGTACGAATGCTTATATTTTATAGAGGAAAATTTTGTAAAAAAAAATGACTAAGAAATAGAGAATTTCCACAGGAACTTGGAATCTATTAAGAAATATCCCAGAACTAAAGTGTCCAATATTTGAAATTAAGAACTTGAATAGATCCAGGTCTGATTCAACACCAACTGTCAGCTCCAGTGCAGGACTGAGCTGGAGCTCGCCCTACAGATCCTGTATTTTGTCTTGTCTTCTTAGGGGAGTCTGGAAGCCCAGGTATCATGAGAGGAGGATGGATTCCCTTACTTTCTCTATTCCTGTGGCCAACAGTGCCGTTTCATTGGCGAATCACCATGTTTCAGAGGACATCTGTCAGTCTCTTTAAGTGTGGAGTGAAGCCTGTATCTCCATTAACAATGAAGGCTGGTGACATGTTTTTCTGACCCTTTACCGTACAAGCCCTATTGAAAGTGTCTGGGAGTCACCTCCACGGTCTGAGCAGGAAAGCAAAACAGCAGAGAATTAACTCACAATGACATAGACCCAGCCTGCCTGGGCCTGTCACCTGATTCCCTAATGCTGAAGAGATGCAAACTGCATTTTCCTGAATGCCTTGAAAACTCAAAGAAGTCAACTGTGCATCAAATGTCACGGTCTTGGGTCAAGTTGGGTCTCAAGGGACAGAAGTTCAAAGCCATTGAATCCAACTGCATCCTCTTTTCCTCCTCTGCTCCATCTATTAAACAGTGAGAGAGGTCGGTGCCGAGGCTCAAGGCCAGAAATGGAGAAGCCAGCAAACTCCTTGCAGAGATAGAACTTGAACCCCAAATGTCCCAGCTTGATATTTTGGCCACCCACAAGCCCTTCCTCTTGCCCCGTACTTCTGTGACACCATCTCAGATGTCACCTCCTTCAAAAGCTGTCCCCAGTTCTGCTTGGCTCAGGGGCTCACAAAGTCCCTGTGCTTCCCTTCATCACCATCAAATTACTACTGTGGCTCTGGCTGCACCAGCCAGGGGCACTTTCAGGGTGGTAATGGAGTCTGAGTGTTTCTACTGACCAAGGCACCCCAGCCCTTCCCGGGAGCTGTTACTGCAGGCAGGAACCACCATGTGGCTCACTTTGCTGGTGCTCATGAGACAGTGATGAAGGAGCCATTAGTAATGAGATTGGTTTAACCCAACCCTTTCATTATATGGAAGGGGGCACAGAACGGGGCTTGGAAATGGGCTGTGATTGTCCCAAGATCTCAGGGGAAATGGATTATCAGTATCAGAAATGGACTAACAGCAGGTCTCAGTGGTCAGCCCCCACCTCTCAGGCCAAGGATAAGTCTGCAGTGAGCCTGGCTGCCCTATGGATCTGGACTACTGAGAAGCCTAATAAGTTGAGGTTTTTCCGCAAGTTGACATTTTTGTGCTCACCCCAAAAGCACTAGAAGTATTTGCTCCCCTAAACTGCTGTTCTGGTGGAGTGTGCTGAGGCTCACAAGGTCCGGGAGCTCTAGCCAAGAGGAGCCCAGAAAAGGCTTCTGAAAGAATTTGGCATTTGCTACCATATTTTAGAAAGCATTGGCATAGAGCTATATCATTAGATCCCTTCCTCCCTTTATTCTGTAACTCAGAGTAAGCGATTTTATTCTGAATTACATATTTCAAAGGTGTTTTGGGCACTTCAGGCTACTAAAGCTGTGAAGGGGCCATCTCTCTGATAGGGATTTCCCTGCTGGAATTCTCTAGTAGTCCATTAGTGAGCCAGACAGAGGAAGAGAGGACACAGTCGTCCAAAGGCCCAGGCTGATGCTGCACTCTGCAGACAGCATCCCTACCACACAGTTCTGCTGGGGAGTGGTTATGCTTCCCCAGCAAACGAAGGAACAGAGGTCAGAAGAGGTCAGACCCTCATCTGAGGCCACAGCCAGAGAGGTTGTTTCTTTAGCCAGCCAGCCGCAAAGATCTGAACCCACCTGGCAACCACGAGTTCTGGCTGCTGGGCCAGCATTCCACCTTGCTGTCTTTGGGCCTCTGAGCTCAGTCTTCACATCTGTCAAATGAGCATTTAGAAAAGATGACCTCCTCCAAGTCAATAAGCCTTTTTGAGGTCCTCTGTGCCGCTGGCTGGAAAGGAGTTTAGAGGTGGCTATCTCACGGCCCAAGCCACTAAAGATGTACACCAAGAACCCCCCCCCCCCAGTTATTGAGTGTGTGTGTGTGTGTGTGTGTGTGTGTGTGTGTGTGTGTGTGTGTGTATTCAGTGTGTGTGCGCTTGTGGAGGCCAGAGGTCAATGTTGAGTGCTGTCCTCAGCCTCTCTCCTTGCTTTTCTGAGGAAGATTCTCACCGAATCTGGAGCTCACTACTGCTGCTGCACTGGCTGGCCGGGAGCTCTGGGGAGCCTCCTGTCTCTGTCCTGCCCTTCCCCTAGCACTGGGGTTATAGCTAGGGGCTCCCATGCTGTTTTGATGTGGCTGCTGGGGATCTGAACTCAGGTCCTCAAGCTTGTACTGCAAGTACTTTCCTGACAGAACCCGCTGCCCAGGCCGGGCTCCGTTTTTAAGCCCCATTTGCGAGCTTGATTCATCAGTCACTGGGGCATTGCACTTCACTGTAATCTGGAACTCCACACATGCTCGCACAGGCTCACAGAAAAGGTGGGTGAAGCCCAGAATGTGAGTCTATTAGCCTCCGACTTAGACCTGGTTTCCATCCTGGCTCCACCACTTCCCTCTTTCCCTCTCTGACCTGAAGTTCCTCCACCGTGACTCCACCGTGACTCTGAGTTGAATGTGCTTCCATTAAGTACCTCCAGGTCTCCACAGTCATGGGCTTTGCCTTCTGGCAAGTCCCTCCTCCCAGACCTTTAGCTATCTACAGATGCACATCTCTGATGGCCTGCCACAGTGTCTGATCCAGGGTCACATAGACCAGATACACAGCTGATGTGCCTCCTGGGACCAGGATATCCACACATTAGGTGGGTGTCTCCAGATTGTACTAAGGCCCTACAAGTTCCCAGTGTCCTTGACTTTCTCCTCCACCCTAGCCTTTGTCTGTTTCTGGGTCTCCCATCCCCAGCCAGCTCACCTGACAAATCTGGTCTACCCAGTGATCTTCTGTGGAGTTGTCACACCTGGACTTGGTGGAAAGAGCCAGAGAGGAACTGAGCCATGACTCATTAAACCCTCATCCCCTCCCTTAATCAGACCTGCTGGGACTCTTCCTCCAAGCTGGCTCTCCTACGGGACCACAGAGCTGGCAGATAGCCAACAACTTCACGGGGTATGGTAGAAGTGCTGGCTCTGGGGTTTGCTGATAATGAAAATGGCATCATTAACAAGCCTCGTGGGTCCAGAATCCATCACCTGAAACAGTGCTGTTCTTAATTTCTCATCTCAATTTCATAACTACCAGGGAACATGGCAAGACTGTCTGCCCCTCCCTTTTAAGTTTGAGGCCAAAGGAAGGCATTGAGGGTGGCTGTCTCACGGCCCAGCCCCCTGAAGATGGACAGCAGAACTAGAGAAATGGAGCAATGTGTGCCAACTCACAGGAGCGCAGAGTGCCAGAGCCACGGTTTGCACCAAGACTTGGAACCTTTTTTCAAAAACACATTTTCCTAAGTTTTTATTAGTTTTTTAATTATCGGACAACACAATGAGTTCCATTATGAAATTTCACACGTGTATGTCATTATTCTTTGCTCCTAGTCACCCCTGCTACCCTCTGTTGTGCCCCATCTCACTAGTCATTCTCCTCCAAATTCTGGGCCAGCAATTCAGCAGTATGTCATCTATTGACTGGGACCTGAGTCTCACTGAGCCTCCAATTCCATAAATGCACAAAGGGCTTAGTGATTTCATGATGTTTCACATTGAATCCCCTGGAACTGGAGTTACGTACAGCTGTGAGCCGCCATGTGAGTGCTGGGAACAGAACCCAGGTCCTCTGGAAGAACACCTGGTGCTCTTAATTAATGAGCCATCTCTCCAGCCTGCCCCCATTGTAGAATATTGAATCAGTGTGGAGCTTTGTTAAATAAACCCCCCCACTTTTCACAGCCCCTTTCCTGTCTTTCCTTTCCCGAGGTAATCACCCCTTGACTTGGAATGTTTCTTCCAGACCTTTCTCAGCACTGTTGTGTATGTTGCTTTTCTTTTATCATAAATGAAAACAATTTGTAGCTACTGAGTGCTGACATGAACAGCTGGCAGAATCTCTCTCCCATTCTGTAACCTCTTTGCTCCATTAACAGTTTCCTTTTCTGTGTCGTTTCGTGCAGGCTCACTTGCCAATGCTTGCTATTACTTCTGGGTATTAGAATGCTTTCAGCAAGTCTGTTTATTCTTGCACCTTGAAGCTTTCCCCTGTATTTTCCTCTAGTGGGTTCAGGATCTCAAGTCTTCCATTGAAATCTTTGCTTCATTTTGAGTAAGTTTTGTATAAAGTGAGAGGTAGGGATCTAGTGTCCTTCTTTTGTAGGTGAACACCAGATTTTCCCACCACCATCTGCTAGGCAGGCCATCTTTTCTCCAACATATGCTTCTGGCCCTCTTGTAGAAAACCAGATAGCTTCCTTTTTTTTTTTTTGTTCTGTTGGCGTCTCTCCTTTCCCTCTCTCTGTGTGCCTTTGTTAGTGAGGGATGTTTCTTCTAGACAATAAACAGGTCTTTTCTTTTAAATCCAGTCTCCCAGTCTACATTTTTGGACCACAGCTTTAAGATTTTTTTGCATTTAACGTTATTGTTGAGAGGGATTTGCCAATTCCTGTAATCCTGTTGATCATTTCATTTCCTGTATGATTAGAATATTGTTTGTTCTTTTCTTCTTTGCTTGTCTTAAACCTGCGCTCTATTGATTTAGACTCTTCCACCTCTGCCATACTTTAAAAATTATTATTTATTTTAAAAGACATTTATGTTTGTCTTATGCACATGAGAGCTTTGTCTTCATGTATGCATGTGCACCATGTGCATGCCTGGTGCCCGTATAGACCAGAAAAGGACATTGGCTTCTCTATATGTGCATGCACAGGCAAACACAACTGTGCACTTGCATATATCACACACATCGCCCTATTCTGTCCATAGCTACTCACTCTTTCGTGAATAGAGACTCTGGGGTTTGAGATAAATTTGTCCTTGTGGATCTTTGTTTTGGTGTCACAAGGGTAAGTATTGAGCTTATTTCAAGAGAGTTCTACTTACCCTTAAGTTAAAAATAATTCAATAGATTTACCAGACTGATGATTCTCTTGCTTTGTTTCTTGTTCCTCAGACACTACTACAGGGATCCCTAATCAGCGGTAGAAAGCCTCCATCTGGTAGCATAAGAATATCTGGTGGCTTTTTAGTATGTCACTGAAACTAGGAAAATGACATAGGCTAGAGGAGCCCACAAGGAGGCAGCAGTTGGCAGAACTGTAGTAAGTAGGAAACAAATAGACAAAAACAAAGCTTTAGATTTCCTTTTAAAATGTTTCTTATTTTATTCTGTTTTCCATAAGATAGAAAAAACGTATTGGCAACAATTTCTTTGTGAAAAGACAACATTCTAAGATTTACAGTTGCTGGATTTCTGAAGCATCTTAAAGAGACGGAAGGCAGAATAGTCTAGAGACTGACACCAGCAGACTGCGCTGTTTGTTTCAAACATCGAGGGGCAGACACAGTGGGAGAGGGATGTTTGCCAAAGGGAAGGGGATACATTTGGGCTTTATATAGGAGGCTTGGGGAATGGGAAGTTAACGCAGCTTCAGCGAGCTATGTACCAGCCCACAGTTTCTCTCTCCTGGAGTTGTTTGTCCAGACAAGGCTGTTTTATCTTTAGAAACTTGTCTTGCCCCAGCTATCTGGATACAGGTCATAGTGGGTGACTGAATTTGGCAATTGTGGAGCTGGGGAAGGGGCTGGAGTTTCAACACAGGGCCTTGGTCAAGGTCTGGAAGAGTTTGTTCACAGTTTATTCCAAAGACTATTAAAACTCTTATATCTTATGAGTTGAGACAGGATTTGTTCTATTTCTTCTAAGAATAATACTGCTCTCATTTTCTACGAAATGACTGACTACAGTCATAGCAACAATCACCAGAACTTGTTTGAAACTTTTTGAATTATTCACTGATGGCTCCAGGCAAGTATACATACTCTGAAAGCTGGTCTCACAAACCATTTTACTCCAGTAAACACTTCTGCAGCTAGAGGTGAGCCAGCCCCCAAAGACTCCTACCTGGAAGGCCAACTCCTGGTCTAAATATGAAACTTTCAACATAACCTCATGGACTGTGAGCCTGGTTGCCAGCTGATGGAGCTTGGGGAAGTAACTGGATTCTTAGGGTCTTGACCTAATCAATGGATTGGTTCCTTTTGAGAGATGGCAATGGATAAGAAGTGGGGTCTGGCTGAAGAAAATAGTCTGTGAGAGCTGTTCTTGTGGCTTACCTTGGCCACGTCATCTAATTCTCTTCTCTCTCCCATCTCCTATCCTCCTCTTGGCTTCTCTTTCTCTCTCTGCCTCTCCCTCTGTCTCTGCTGCTCTCTGCCTCTGTCTCTGTATCTCTTGTTTCTGTCTCTCTTTCTCCCCTTCCTAGCTACATTCTCCCATGATGCTCTGTTCAAGCACATACAGCTAATCAACTGTGAACCAAACCCTCTGAAACTGTGAACCAAAATAAACCATCTATCCCTTAAGTTGTTTCTGCCGGGTACTTCTCTACCACCATGGGAAAGGTAAATACACCCTATTTCCACAGCCCTGTGCAATAGTAGCCAGTGGGGCCCGGAAGCAGACTGTGCCATACAGTACAGCATCCCCAAGTGTAAGCTACTGTCCATAATCCATTTCCTGTTTCTGTGACAAAATACCCTGACAAAGCAACTTAGGGGAGAAAGGGTTTGTTTTAGCTCACAGTTCCGAGTTTCAGTACATTGTTCCGGGGGGAAAAGTGTCAGGAACTTCAAGCAGCTATTCATGTCCAGTCAAGATCAGAGAGAGCATAAGTGCATGCATATATACTACTCAGCTCACTTTCTCCACCCTTACACAGTCCAGGACCCAAACTCAGGGAATGGTGCCACTGCAGTGGGCTGGGTCTTCCTACATCAACTAATGTAATAAAGACGATCCCCACAGATATGCCCATATGACAAACTGGTCTATACGATCTCTCACTGCTGAGCTTTTCCTGGGAGAGTCTAGATGGTAGCAGGTTGACCTTAAAATTAACCATCCCAGACAGTGATAAATCCAGCGTTATTTTAGACACTGAACAATGGTTCGCATTTCCCATTTATTTCCCCATACTCAATAGTAATGTCCCTTTGTTTCACTTTTTATTGTAACAGAGTCTTCTTTTGTCTTGGTTAGGCCAACTAAATGTTGATGTATCCAAATAGCCACCCTAGGCTTTGTTTTCTGTTTTAATTGTTTCATGTGTTCCTGCTCTCATGTTTATGATGTCTTGATCAGTGTATATTTGAGCTTTTGTTTGCTTTGCCTTCCTAGTTTCTTACAGTTCAAAGTCAAGTGTCAGCACGTCTTTTGCTGTGTCCCGTAAGTTTCACAGACTGTTCTCATTTTCATCCCTCTTAAAATATTCTCTAATTTTCCTTGTGGCTTTTTCTTATCCACCCATTGTTCAGGCCTGTGCTGTCCAACACCCACATTTGTGGGTGCAGCATCGAATAACTGAGCTTTTCATGGCTTTACAGATAACAGGCAAGCCCAAGCCCAATGGCACACACCTGTAGTCACAGCTACTTATGAGCTGATCCAGGAAGACCCTGAGTTCAATGTCAACCAGAAAGTCCTTATCTCAAAAAAGAAAAATCAGAAATAGTGAACAAGTTATTTAAAACATATGTTTCTTAAACAAAACAAAACAAAACAAAACGTGTTTGAAGTAATGGAGTTTTCAAATGAGAAGCCAGAGTTTAGTGGATATAAATCCAGGGGTGTATTTTGGAGAAAACAAAGGAGAGAATGAAAATTAAAGTGAATCATACTATTTGAAACACAAAGAGAAAATACAAAATAAGAATTTGATATTAGTATTTTATTTGCTACCAAGAACATACACTGAAGAAACGGTATCACTATAAACACCATTCTTGTAATCCAATCATAGTCTCATGACTTCAAAAAGACTGCATGAGAACATTAGCCAGATTCCTATTACTGTGGCAAAAAACCCAAGCTAATCAATTTACAAAAGGAAAAAGTCTATTCTTGGCTAACAATTTCAGAGGCATTACTGGGATGTCATGGAAACCAGGAGGTGGGAACTGGCCACAGTTAGCGGTTCAGAGGGCATGACTTTTAAAGGGCATACCCATCTGTCCTTCTCGGTCACCCTCTGATTCCTGGCTTCCATGGGGTGAGCAGCTTTGCTCCAGTAAGTCTGCTTGCCACCACGATGTTCCACCTCACCATAGTCTCCTTACAACAGAGCCAGCTGACTGTAAATGTCTGAAATCGTGCGTCAAAAAGATCTCCCCTCATTTCAACTGTTTCCCTCGGGCATTTACCACAGAGATGGAATGTATGACATAGACTAAATGTAGTCACATGCCCCACAGTGATGTGAGATAGCCGTTGTTGGACTATCTGAACCATAGCCTTTAAGCCAGTTTAATTACACAGACAGACACACACACACACACACACACACACACACACACACACACACACACACAGTGCATGTATGTAATTTTCATTCTGTCAGTTCTGTCCCTTTAGAACCCTGACTAATACACAGTATTTTGCTATAGTTTAGATCTAGAATGGTCCCTGAAGCCTGTATATTTTAGGCTTGTTCCTCTAGTTAGGACAATTAGAAAGTGCTGCAAACCTTTAACAAATAAGAACCTTAATGAGAGGTTTTAGAGATGTGCCCTGGAGGCGACTATGAGTCCTTGGTCTCTTCCTCTTCCTCCTCCTCCTCCATCCCCCTTCCTCTTTCTTCTTTCTGAGATGGGGTTTCACATAGCCCAGGCTATCCTAGAACTCACTATGTAGCTGAGGTTGACCTTGAATTTCTGATCCTCTAGTCACCCCCTCCCAAATTCTGGGATTATAGGAATGTATTGTCACACTTGACTCCTGTCTTAGCCATTGTTTTACTGCTGTGAAGAGACACCATGACCACAGCAACTCTTACAAAGGAAAACATTTAATTGGGGCTGGCTTACAGTTCAGAGGTTTAGTCCATTATCAGTATGGAGGGAAGCATGGCAGCATATAGGCAGATGCTGGAGAAGGAGCTGAGAGTTCTACATCTGGATCTGCAGGCAGCAAGAAGAGTAGAGACTCTGGGCTTGGAATGGGCTTTTTGAAACCTCAAAACCCCAATGACACACTTCCTCCAACAAGGCCACACCTCCTAATCCTTTCAAGTAGTGCCAACTCCCTGATGACCAAGCATTAAAATCTATGAGCCTATGGGGGCCATTCTCACTCAAACCATTACAGCTCCTCTTTTTCTTTTCAGATCCTGGCCACAAAGTGAATAATTTCCTCTGTCCTATGTGCTGTCTCAGACCCAGAGCAATTGGGTTAACACACAATGAAATCAACTTTCAAATACTCTGGAGCAAAAACAAGATCTTCCTCTCACTGAGTTGATTTATCTGGCATTTATTATAGTAACATAAAGCTAACTAGCATACGTCATTTTGAGTCTTTATCCTTTTGTGTTTCACTGCAAGATCTATCCGTGTTGTTGCACATGTATGTAATTACTTCATCTAAAAACACTGTGTTTATGTCCATGAGAGTGCAGGTGTCCGTGGAGGCCAGAGGTGTCAGCTCCCCTGGAGCTGGAGTTATGTTACAGGCGGTTGTGAGCTGCCCAACATGGGTAGTAAGAACCAAACCCAAGTCCTCTGGAAGAGCAGCAAGTGCTCACACCCGCAGAGCCATCTCACCAGCCCCAGTTCTGTAGTTGGTGTGTTTTCTGAACATTTCATAAGCTGAAGAAATGCTATTATGCTGGATCAAACAGTACCTGACTTCAACATGATAAAATCATGTTTTCTGAAGTAATTGTACAGCTCTCAGCAGCATTACCCTGAAGACCAAGTTTTTAATACATGGGCTTTTCAGGGACATTCCCCATCTAAACTATAAAAAAATTGTCCACTACTGGAAGGTGGGAGGTACAGGTGGAGGAGGGTTTTGAACACCCTGGGCTGGAAATGATGTGAGCACCAAGGCTGGGATTTAGACACAGGAGAGCAACACCAGGAAGATGGGGAGGAAGGACATCACCATGGTGATCTAGAACCCATGAGGGTCTGGAAAGTTCCTAAGCAGGAGGCTTGGGCCAGGGGTAAGTGGTCACAGAAGTAGTGGTAGATATAGGCAACGTTGTCTATACTATCTGGGAAGTCTCTACCAGTTCCAGAATGGGCAAGAGGAGGGCAGTGATCCAGACATGGCTTCCAGTGCAGTGTTAGTCTGTGGGATCCTGTGGATATCAAAGAGTCACAAAGCAGTCATGGGTCATGGCCACCAGGAGAAGGCAGGAGAAAATGTGGAATGAATACATCTGCAGGTGTGCAAGCAGAGGAAGAGAACCCCAAGCATGGCCTGGGGTCTTTAGGGAGCAATTTTAGCAGAGAGAATGCCTAACTCTGAGAAGCTGATGATAAAGAATTATGTGGATGTCTTAGTTAGGGTTTCTAGTCCTGCAACAAAACAACATGACAAAAATAAATAAATAAATAAATAAATAAATAAATAAATAAATAAATAAATGCAAGTTGGAGAGGAAAGGGTTTATTGGGCTTACATTTCCATATCACTGTTGATTATGGAAGGAAGTCAGGACAGGAACTGAAACAGAGCAGAAACTTGGAGGCAGGAACTGAGGCAAAAGCCATGGAGGGGTGTGGCTTACTGGCTTGCTCCTCATGGCTTGCTCAGCCTGCTTCCTTACAGAACCCAGGACCACCAGCCCAGAAATAGCCCCACCCACAATGGGCTGGGCCCTCCCACATCAATCACTAATTAAGAAAATGCCTGATAGCTGGATCTTATGGAGGCATCTTCTCCACTAAGTTTCTCTCCTTTCACACAACTCTAGCTTGTGTGTCAAGTGGACACAAGAATAGCCAGCACCATGGGTTTACGGACCAGTCTCTGCCAGCAAGATCAAGCATTCCCCACCAGGAAGAACGGGTAGATTAAGAGCAAAATCAAGGCTGGATGGTGGTACGTGCCTGTAATTCCAGTGCTGAGGCAGGAGGATAGCAGGTGGGGTGGGTGAGGAGTCCTCTGGTCTATTATAGTTCTGCCATGAGCTCTTTTTATACCTGTGACCAAAGAATAGCTCAAAGGAGGGTTTGTTAGAGCCAAAGTCTCAGGGGTGTCAGCTCCTCACTGCTGGGACCTTTGTGCTTGAACAGAGCAGCATGGTGGCAGGAGCATAGGGCTTGAGCTTGAACCAGGATTTTTCTTTTGGGGGACCACCACTCAGCTCCCAAATAAGGACACAGAGATTTCTTATTCTTTGTTATAAATGTCTGGCCTCAGCTTAGGCCTGTTTCTGGCTAGCTCTTTTAACTTAAATTAACCTGTTTCTCTTTTATCTACCCTTTGCCTCGGGGCTTTTTACTTTTCTTTGCTTCCTCATATCTTACTTTCACTGCTTCTTGTGTCTGCAGCCTGGTGGCGGCCTGCCTTCTTGCTCCCAGCATGTCCCTCATTCTCTCCTCTCTTTTTCTGTTGTTCCTCTCTTCTCAAGCCTAGAGTTCTCCTCCTATTTATTCTCTCTGTCTGCCAGCCCCGCCTATCCTTTCTCCTGCCTAGCAATTGGTCATTCAGCTTTTTATTAGACCAATCAGATGCCTTAGGCAGGCAAGGTGAAACAAATGTAACACATCTTTACGTAATTAAACAAACGTAGCATAAACAGAAGTAACACACATTTACACAGTTAAAGTAATGTTCCGCAGCATAGACAAATGTAACACATCTTTACCCAGTTAAAATACTGAGCACACAACATGAGCATTACCTCAAGGAGGACAAGAAGCACAGGAGACATGGACTGAGAACCATGTGTAACCTCAAAGGCACCTTCCTAATCACCTACTCTCTCCAACCAGGCCCCAGCTCCGAAAGTTTCTACACCTCCCAACGTAGCACCACCAGCCCATGACCCAGCATCCAGGAAGTGACCCTTTGGTCATAGTCAATCTGTAAGAGCCTTCCACAGTGTTTCAGAGCTGGAGGTCAGCAAATAGAACTAGGGAATCAGGACAAATCTGGGAACCAGAATAATCAGGGGGTGCTTGAAGGCTTTGAGTAGACGCCACATCATTTTCTTTCCAGCCATCATTGTTATCTAACATTTTCTGTGAGTGTGTTGGGGTGATATGTGTGAACGAGGACAGCAAGGACAAGGACAAGGAAAGCAAGGACAAGAACACCAAGGACAAGATCGCGCAGCTGCCAATCAGAAAAATCAAGTCACTTCTTTAAGGACATGGCCAAGGCTAGTTCCTGCTGCCATGGAGGAAGGGCCATTCTGGTGTGGACATGTGGACCTGACTCCTTTGATACAAACCCATCCAGTATACATCCCTGCATAGTTGCTGATGAGGAATCTTCAAACTGGGGCCCTCTGGAGGTAACAGACTCGCCGGGTAAGAGTGAGTGAAGTTAAGTCCTGGGCGTGTGGGGTGGGGTGGGGGTGATGCAGTTTACTCTGTGGTTCTCTTAACTGTACCTGTGAGCCCGGAGGAGTGGCACTGGCCCCAGTGAGGACTCAGCTCAGGAGGTGTGAGGCATGGCGGACATGCTCCCCTCAGCTCTGCAGTGGATTCCATTTCTCTTCTGACCTAACTTTCCTCCCTGTCCGTGTGGGTAGGAAGATGCTGACCCAACCTTGACTTGGCCTTGTTCCTTTGGCAGCTGTCCAGGGCAGGTCACGTCGACATCTGGATCACTGCTGCTTCCTCTCCTGTGATGTTTGAGCGGTTGCGCTCGGGTGTTCCAGCACCGCCTGGAGCTTTCTCCCTTCTAGTGAAGACTTTCTTTCCAGTGGAAGCGTGGAAATGGCCCCGCAGAGAACTGTGCCTGTGCCCTTTCTCATGACTGCACAAATCAGGCTGTGACAGGGTGGCATAGATGTGTCACCTTCCGGTCAGAGTAGGGTCAATGTCAGATCCTGCCTAGTCACCAGACTTCCCGGCCATGGCATTCGCTCCTTCCCCAGCAAACCAGTCTGTCTGGGCAACTTAGACAGTCTCTCTGGTTTCTACCCGGAGAGAAACAAGGCCAACAGTTTTATTTTCTCCTCCGTTTCTCAGGCTGGTATCTGAGACAGGTATAAATTGCAGTTTTGCTCTGAGAGAATTTACAACAGGTTCAGATGGCCTGGGTGATAAAGAGGCACTCTAAATAGTTAGGGGGAAAAATGTTCTCAAATGTGACTTCAGGAAGAGAGAGACTAGTCACATGTTCCTGAAGAGAAGTCCTGGAAGCCACTTCACATCTGGAGGGTAAGTGTTTGGCATCTGCAGCCCGGGTCACCATGAACCTGTGGCAATATTTTTTTATTGGTGAATTCATTGATAAAATGCCTAAGCTTCCCCCATAGATCAGTCAGCAGACCTGTTGCATCTTTATATTTTTTTAAATTTTTCTTTGCTTTTCTCATCCCAGTAAACACAAACCGGTACCTTCTCCAAAAGCGGCAATTCTGAGAAGTGGTTCCTGCCGACTGGGACCATGTGCCAAGTTTTCTGGGAGATTCTGGAACACCAGAGCCAGGGTTTTTGTTTTGTGTTTTTAAGCAAGCAGTTTTGTACAATATACAACTGGCATTTTCCCCTCCACCTGGCTGCCTCCACCCAAATAAAAACAGCCCAGAGAAGGGAGTGACTTGGTTGAGGTCACACAGGGAGTTGGTGGCACATTAACCAGAATCCGCACACCTTCGGCCTGCCCAGCCCCCCTGGGGCCCACTTTGGAAGAGGCACTGAAGCCCACATGTCTAAGGATTGCCTGCCAGCTGTGCATCCATTTTCTCACCATCCTTGGAGGTCCTGGACCACTCCCTATAAAGTCAGCCTGCCAGTAGTACTCAGGTCCTCGGCTTCCCACAGGCGGAGATTGGGCACTGCTATCTTGACGGCTTTAGGGCTGTGTAGGAAGTTCTGCTGTAGAATTGGTGGCCAGTAAACTGCAGAGAGACTCTGGTCCAGCTCCCTTGCTGCTGCCAACGGGTCAGGGAGGCCCAAAAAGGGCTGTGACATAGTCTAAGACACATGACGGGCAACATCAGAGCAGAGCCAGGCACCCAAAATAAATCAGGGGAGGAGGAAGCAGCCATCTCCCTCTTCTGAGAGTCCCCAAGTTCCTCACTGTCTGCCTCCCAGACATGCTCTCCCAGAGCTGGGCACCTCCTTGGGCTCTACCCAGTTCTGGACATGTTATTTTATTTTATGTGTATGTCTTTTGCCTACATGTATGTATGTGTACCACATGGATGCCTGGACCCAGGGAGACTAGAAGAAGCCATCAGATTCCCTGGAAATGGAGTTGAGTTACACATGGTGCTGTGTTACTGGGTCTGGGTTTTCTGCAAGTCCTACTGGCTGAGACATCTCTTCAGCCCCAGAGCATTTGAATGTTAGCTTTCCTGTCTGGGACCTCTGTAGCTCGTCCCATGCCAGCCCCAACCCAAGATGCTATAGTGGATCCTTTCTCTCCCATCCAGTGCCTCATTACAAATGACCAGCTTGGGATGAAGCCCGACACCATGGGTCTCCTAAGCACTCACTCTTACTAGCTGTTGCCATCTTGGCCTTCAAGGATCTCTTACTGGGGCTTTGATTTACGTTTTAGGGGCGCTCTTGGGTGGCTTGTTGGCTGCTACTACTGGGCTTCGTGAGTAGAACAACAAGATTAATCGTCCTTACTGGGACACAGAACTTTGTGTCCTCTGGGGCTCCCCCACCCATGGGGCAATGGCTGGTATCATTACCTAAGGACGCCATAGATCGAAGCCCCACATTCACTAATTCCCCATGTAGCTTCCATACCACATGGGGATGCAATGAAAAAAGGTGTGAGGATTCACCCTGGGAGTGTAAAGTGCCCGTGCTCCTGGGCTGTGAGGACCCTCAAGTGTTCTGAAGCTACAGGAACAGGTGTGACAGAATGGAGAGCCACTCAACTCCCAGGCTTCACTTTCTTTCATTCACCTGCCTGTTCTCTCTTCTTCATTCCCACTCTTTCTCAGCGACCTTATGAGTAGCCGAAGTGCAGCCTCCACCAGGCAGCCCTCCATGACTTCATCTTCCTCCAGCTGCCAGTGTGCTCCCTCTTCTCTGGAATAACCAGGCCGAGCTGTGAATGCTGCTATTTTAAATCATAGAGAACTCTGGTTCATCAACCATGCTGTCTTGAGTGAAGCTGGCTTGATCATGGTGAACTGACAATGGAGTGGAGTGGCCAGTGTCCAACCTGGCATCCTCACTATTATGATCTGTGCACTGGGGGGCCCAAAGGAGGGAACAAAGCCAGCCCACGAGGAAGAGATCAGTCAAGCCATGGAGGGTGGGAAGCTTGGGAGGAGTGTTAAACAGATAGGTAGAAGTTTTTTTTGGAATGCAATATATGTGTCTTGTGTTACCACACATGGCCTCATGTAATCCAGGCTGGCCTCAGACTGACTATGCAGCTAAAGAGGACCTCTAACTCCCAAGTGCTAGTTTTATAGGTGTGTTTCCCTCCTTCCTCCCTCTCTCTTGACAGGGTGTCCCCATATAGTTCAGGCTTGCCTGATCCTCACTACTGTACCCTGGGCTGGCCTCAATCTCTGGATCCTCCTGCCTCAACCTCCCCAGTGCTGAGGTTAGAGGCCTGCACTGCCACACCAGACCTGCTATCTGTGATGCAGCTGAAGGCTAGGGGAGAATCTGAAAAGATGAGGCTAAAGTGGACAATAAGCCAAAGAGAGAAAGGTCTCTAATTCCAAGGATGAGAACTCATTGTGCAGATGTTGGGAACCTGCACTGGCTGGGTTTGTGCGTCAATTTGACACCAGCATCAAAGAGGAAATGACTCCATGAGACCCAGCTGTAAGGCATTTTCTCCATAGTGACCAATGGGGGAGGGCCCAGCCCACTGTGGGTGGGACCATGCCTGGGTTGGTGGTCCTGGGTTCTATAAGAAAGCAGGCTGAGCAATCAATGAGGAGCAAGCTAGTAAGCAGCATCCTTCTGTGGTTTATGCAACAGCTCCTGCCTCTAGGTTCCTGCCCTGATGAATAGCAATGTGGAAATGTAAGCCTTCCTCCCCAACTTGCTTTTGGTCATGGTGTTTTGTCTCGGCAATAGAAACCCTACCTAAAATAGAGCCAGACCCATCCTAAGTGAGACTAACACAGCCAGCTACAGGTATCGAAAGCTCATGGCTTTTGTGGCAAGGAGAGTAGGTTGGAGCAGGAGAGGCTCCGAGCAGGAAGACCGGCAGGATGCATGGTGGTGAAGAATGGGACAGGGACACAACTGGCCTCAGGCAGTGCTGACTTGTGCCAACAACTGTGCCCTAGTACTCGCATACTTAATTTTTTTTTTTTTGTTTTTGTTTTTCGAGACAGGGTTTCTCTGTGTAGCTTTGTGCCTTTCCTGGAACTCACTTGGTAGCCCAGGCTGGCCTTGAACTCATAGAGATCCACCTGGCTCTGCCTCCCGAGTGCTGGGATTAAAGGCATGCGCCACCACCGCCCAGCCTCGCATACTTAATTTAACATGAGCAGTATTGACTTCGCTATATAATATGATTTCTGGGGCTAGGAAGATGGGTTCATTGGTAAAGGGCTTCCTATGCAAGCATGAGGACCTGAGTTTGGGTCCCTAGCACCCATGTAAGAGCTGAGCACAGCAGAGTATGTCTGTAACTCCAGCATTGACATGGGCGAGAGCACAGAGACAGGGGCATCCCATAGTCCATTGGCCAAATGCAGTACTCCAGGTTCAGTGAAAGGCCTCATCTGAAAATAATGATAGTAATAAAGAGGAGGGTAACCAAGGAAGATGCCCAACATCAACCTCTGACCTCTGCGCGCGCGTGCGCGTACACACACACACACACACACACACACACACACACACACACACACGGCTCGTGTATTGCAGGCTTGTGCCTCTATTAGTGACACTCTGAGAAGCCAATGGATCCCGAGGGTGCCAACCTCATCAACAGATGAATCTATTGGCACCCTTGTGACTAAACAGGCGTTTAGGAGGTGATATCCGGTCAGAGGAAGAAGGTCACCGGGGTAAGTTAGCTTTCCTTTGATGGGGATATCTTATCCTCAGATCACTGGCCCATCTCTCTTGGATACAGTGAAGAGAACAGTTTGTTCTGCCACATCCTTCCTCCCATGACGCTCTGCCTTCCCATAGGCCCACGGTGATAAGCCAAATGACCATGCACTAAAGCCTCTAACCCCATGAGCCAAAATAAACATTTCCCTATTTAAGTTCTTTGAGGGGGGTATTGTGTTATGATGATAGAAAGCTAATTATAACACCTTGTTCCACTGATAAGGAAGGTCAGAGAGGTAAAGTACCCAAGCCTGCCAGGGTCCTTCTGATGGGCCAATAGTGTGTTGTTGTTAGAGTTCAATCCATCAAGAATTTCTGTGCCCTTTAACCATCAAGGATTAGAGACACCATGAAGAAATAAGAGAGTTGAATGTGGAAGACTTTGATGTGTTTGGGCTTGGATGGAAAGATAGTTTCGACACTGAGCGAGACTGAGAACACATAGTAGGGAGCAGGCAGCTGAAGTGAGGTGGAGGATTTAGAAAAAGAGAATAAGTTAAGCTTGGGACACACTGCACTTGGGGAGCCTGGGGGATATCTGTGAGGAGCCTCAGGAGAGAGCACTGAGATGCCAGTCATAACCCTGGGGAAGCCAATGTGAGGCTGAGACAGGCAAGAAATATCTGTAAACAACCGTGAGAAGCACTTCCCAGAGAGGGCAACGTGGGCACAGGGGAGGGTATTGTAAGTGGAGGAGAAGGCGCTCGCCAAGTTGAGTGCCAGCGGGCAGCTGTGCCAGCAGCACTACACAATACTGATAGAGCCAATCACGGGGGGCACACATCTGTAATCCCAGCACCTAGGAGGCTGGCTCAAGAGGATTTAGAGTTCAAAGCCAGCCTAGCTACATATCAAGGCCCTTAACTACCAACCAACCAATAAACAAAGCACTACTACTGATGGGCCCAGAAAGACAAGATCTGAATGTGCCTGTGAGATTTAGCAGAGAGGTCCCTGGTGACCCCAGCATGATGAGGTATCGTAGTAAAGAAGCTGTGAAAGTTGCCCAAGTGGAGAGAAAGTAGGTAACACCTTCCAGATGTCTGGCTGGAATCAGAAGTATCTAAGTACACCCCAGCTGCTATATCAAAAGACTTCAGCCTGGGCGATTGATAGGTAACAAATCTGGGAAGCTCAGGGTCAAGTGTCAGTGATTCCTCAGCTTTGGCTTCATAAATGCCCTCTCCTAGCTGGGTCTTCGCATGGCGGGGGCCAGACAAGCTCCTCCTGGCACTTTTATAAGGCACTGGTTGCCTGTGAGGGCTCTGCTCTTATGACCTAATTGCTCTTCCCATTGACACACTGGCTGGGTTTCAGTGTCTGACCTTGTGGGGAATACTTTGGAGTTGAAGGTTGGTGGGATGACTGTTCTTAGTTGTCAACTTGACTGCATCTGGAATTGACCAAAACCCAAATGGCTGGGCACACCTGCGAGGAGTTTTTTGTCTTAATTAAATTCTTTGAAGTGGGAAGACCCACTTCTAATTCAGATCTCTGAGGTGGGAAGATCCACCTTTAACCTGGGCCACACCTTCTGCTGGCAGCCTACATACAGGACATGGAAGAAGGCTGGCTCTCTTTGCCTTCTTGCTCTTGCTCTCGCTGACAAGTCCGGTCCTTCACTGGCTTTAGAGACCATTTCTTTGGGATTGCAGTGTACACTGAAGACTAGCTGAGACAGTCAGCCTCGTGGACTGAACAACTACTGGATTCTTGGACCTTCCAATGGCAGACAGTCATTGCCAGACTAGCTGGACCACAGCCTGTAAGCCATTCTACTAAATCCCCTTTCTGCTGTTTGTTGGCGGGGAACCATGAGTAGAGGGTGAAGTGGAGTGGGGGTGTCAATTGCTTTTCTTGGTGCTGTGGTAACATACCTTACTATGGTAAGGAAGGAAGGGTTTATTCAGGTTCTCAGCTTGTGGCTGCAGTCCTTCATGGTGGGGCAGGCATGGGAGCAGCAGGATCATGAGGTGGCTGGTTACTCTGCATCCACTGTCAGGAAGCAGAGAGCAATGGATGCTGGTGCTCAGCTCACTCTGTCTATTTTAAACAATCTGATCCCCGGGGAATGATATTGCCCACATTTAGGGTAGGTCTTCCCATGCGAGTTAACTCAGTCCAGAAACTCCCTCATGATGGATGTGCCCAGAGCCTTGTCTCCTAGGTGACTCCTTTAATAAGCTTTGTCAAGTCAGCAGTATTAACCATCACTGGGAAAAAGGGACAGTGAGCAGAGCATAAGATCTCTGAACCTAGGATCTGGGCTCCAGGCCCCAGGTCGGCAGAGGCAGGCAAAAGCAGAGAGAGCTAAAGGGCTATGAGCTAAGGTAAGGATTAGTGACGAGACTCCTTTGAGACCTGAGTGAGAGCAGAGACTGTAAGGCACATATGACCACCACTCAGTGGGCCCGGAGACAGGAGAGGACCAGGCTCAGATCTTGGTGCTGAGCTGATTTAGACCCAAATCTCGTACATCTGATAATCTGTTTCCTTCACTAGGAAACAAAGGACTGTTCATCAAGTGAGGGTTTCTTAAATGTTATCTCTGTCCTGGTACAGTACAGGTTACAAAGAGGTGAAAGGTGCAAGCAGGCATCATGAACACATCTCATCCATGTTGCACAATCCATGTCCCTCTCCTCCAGGACCACAGCAGGTCCACATGCTCACTGTCCCTTCTCTCCCTAACTGGGAAATGGAGAGGTCCTGAGATGTCTCCAGGAGGAGTCACACATCTCAGGAGCATGTATACACTCAAATCAGAAAATAGCCTGGGGGCCAGAGAGATGACTCGGAGTATAAGGGCCTCTGCTGCTGAGCCTGGCGACTTGAGTTCAAGCCCTGGAACCTATGTGGTAGAGGAAAAGAGCCGAGTCTCATGAGTTTTTCTTTGTCTTTCACATGCACACACACACTCACACACTAAATAAAATAGAGAAAGAAGGAAAGAAAAGAAGAAAGGAAACAGAGAGACAAAGAAAGAAAAGAAAGGAGAGAGAGAGAGAGAGAGAGAGAGAGAGAGAGAGAGAGAGAGAGAGAGAGAGAGAGAGAGACCCTTAGCTCAAACAGAGGCCAGCTGGTCAGCAGGCTGTGCCCCGCCTGGACACCACTCTGCACTGGGAGAACTGAGATGGTGACGAGCTGTCTCTCTCTGTCTGGCTCCCACTGCTCCTCATCATCACCTCCACCCCCTTAGAGGTGTGAGGTTCTGACAGACATGACAGGCTGGAAAAGGAAAGTGCCAAGGAAGAAGGGGAGTTAAAAATACATCTCAGGAGAGCCTGGGTTCCTTCCCAGCCATGGGTAGAAGGTCCACAGTGCTCTGTGGAGCAGATCAAGCTCAGCACTCGAGTGAGGGCTTCTAGTGTGTCTGTCCTTGTCATCCTCACTTCCTCCAAGAGCCAGTGTGACCAGAGCAGAAGTCCATTTGGCTCCAGGGCTAAATGTACCTGGGTTGGGATCTGAGCACCACCAAGCAGCTGTGCGTCCTGGGCACACTTCTCTCTGTCCTTCTTTACCTTTTGTAAATGAGGGTGGTCAGACAATCGATGTTGTCTTAAGTGAAAATCTAGTGAGATGCTTTGTGTAAATGAATACTTTGCAAACGGAATAGCTGAGCAGACCTCTGTCCAGCCCTCACACCACTGCCACAGAGAGAAAACACACACATGCACATGCATGCAAACTCATACGTGCACACACACACACACACACCCTCCCTCTGAGGCTTTGTGCTGAAATGGCTGAGATGCTCCACCTGGTTTTCTTTAGGGCTGTGCTGCCCTGTGATAAGTGACGCCAGGGTACCTCCATCCTTAGCCTAAGGTCTTAGATGAGGAAGAGACATTAGAACTCTGTCTTCACTGGGAAGACCCAGACCGAGGGCAGAGGAGCTGACTCAGGAGGTTTTGTGATGGGGCCAGACCACCAGGTGCTCTTAAGCCAAGGACCTGGGGGCAGTAGGTGAGCATGACTGCACCCATGTTCTTCCAGAAGCTCAAGAAACATTAGTCATCTGGGAGCTTGGGTGGCCCTTGAAGGATTCCAGAAGCGTGTTTGATCAGAGGAACTGCTCAGGCTCAGACATGGAGATTGGGGGTACACGGAGCAGCTCAGTGTGAAGACAGGGTGTATGGAGCAGTTCAGGCATGGAGCCCAGGGGTATGTGGAGTTTCAGTGAGGCTAGGAGAGAGCGTACAGCTTGGAGGTGATGAGTTTGAGTGTTGTGTTAAAGAGCAAGCTTTGCTCCATGGAGTAAGCTGGGCACAGGAAGTTGGGGGCTTGGGGATCCATGGGAAGGTGCAGAGGATACCCTGGGATCAGGGACATTGGAATTACAGAAAAGAGAGATGGTTGAACAAGGGTCCGGGGAGAAAGTGAAGTGGGCTCTAAGTAAGAGGTGGGACATGAGCAGATAGGAAAGTGAAGGACATTGCCATGTAGGTTGAGGGGAGAGACGATGGCAGGGGATAGGCCTGGTCCTGAATAGATTTGGGGCTTCAGTTCTGAAAGACCAGTTTCCAGGTGAGCCTTGTGTACCTGAGGTTGACACAGAGTGAAGAGACACACAGTCCGGGAGGGCTCTGCCCTGGAGCAGGGCCCTTGGAGTCACTAGCTGGGGTTATGCTACCTGTCATATGTGGAAGCCTGAGATTTGACGCGGGAAGTGGCAAGTCTTGATCTCCCAGACAGTTACGTGTGGATCAAGCCTGGATCCTTGTCAACAGCATTAACTCAGTACTCAGCTCACCAGGACTCAGCTCAGCACCCACCCCAAGATGTGAGGACTAGTGGCTGACCACCCAGTTCATGACTGGCCACTGACACAGTTAGGGCTCTGACTACGGATTTGGCCAGACTGATTAGGTTCTGGTCCTGACCTGCCCATTGCCAGCTGTGTGACCTTGAGCAAATGCTCTAGCTTCTCTGTGCTTTAGCTCCCTTGTCTATAATTTGGAGAGTCTAGTGGGGGTTGGCTGCATTACCTGAGCCGATACATGAACTGAGAACAGTGCCTGACATATGGTGAATGTCAGTCATCATCAATGCTCCCATTTTTATTACTTTGCTTATTTTGGTGATTTTTGAAGCAGGATCTCACAATGTAGCCCAAGCTTGCCTCAAACTTGTTATGTAGACTGGCCTTGCACTTAGAGTGAACCCTTGCTCCAGTCTCCCCAGTGCTGGGATTTCAGGTGTACAGGACGATGTCTGGCAACACACTGATTTATAGTCAAGGAGTCAGAAGCTTAGAAAAATCCAATAACTGCTTGGTGTCATGCAACTAGTTATTGGCTGAGCTCAGACCTAAATTGCTCCAAGGACTAGATCGGCTTGTTCACACGAAACCGCCTCCCCTTGCTGCCCAGTTCTAAAAGGTGGTTTCATATTTTTAACCCAAGAGACTGGGGGGCTGGGGAGATAGCTCAGTGGGTAAGACGCTTTTGAGGCAAGCATGAGGAACTGGATTTGGGTCTCTGGAGCCAGTGTGACGCTTTGCACGATGGGGTGAGTCTGTAGTCCCAGCACTCCTGCGGTGGCAAGAGAGGCACAGACGGGGGAATCCCTGGAAGCCCTGAGGCCAGCTGCCCTGGCATAAGCTGGAAGAGGTGCCCTCTCAAACAAGGAGCAGCGTAAGGGACCTGACACCCCTGGTTGTGTACTGCAACGCTACCACACACACACACACACGGGGGGGGGGATCCTCCATCCAAAGGCAGGATTCTGAGGCCCACTACACCCCAGTTCTGCGCCCAGCTCTCATTTCAGCACCCACCATCAGTCCTACTTTCTGGGGGAACCCCCTGCCCTTGCCTTGGGGAGGCCACTCCATCTGAAAGACCCGAGACCTGGTTTCTTCCCATGTGAGGGTCACTGGGTCTGCTCTCCCTAATAGTGAAGAGAGGACAACATTTGCATAAGGCCAGCCTTACCCAGGACACTTTAGACACGTGTTCCAGAACCTAAAGCGACCTTGTGTGCTGGATGGAGGGCGTGTGCTGGGGTGATGGAAATAAGGCAGTCTCCAGATGCAAGCTGACGAAACCCTGATAAACAGCAGTGGTGGAGACGAGGACACTGGCCCAGCTCCTGCCTTTCCTTTCCCCATAGTGTTGGCAACAGCAAACAGGTACCCTGCATAGCCCAGCCTTGGCTCCAATGCCAGGCCAGCCCTTCCGGAAGTGCCGTGTGACCCAGGCCCTCTGAGTGAGCAGCCCAGAAGCCACTGCTGCTGTGGATCCAGCATTCTTGCCTTCCACCCTCAGACTCATGGGCTCACAAGCCATCGGGGAGGAAGTGAATCATCTTCCTGGATGAAGCTGGTAGTATGCTTCCCAGCAGCTGTCCTAACCTTTGAGAGTCTGGTAATGAATGCCGCAGCACCGTGGCCATGGGTTTCTAGCTATCCCTGCTTGCTTTTAGAGAGGAAAGCAATTGTGGTGTTGGATGAACACCTGTTACCCCTTGATAGCTCTACACACGGCACATGTACTCAGTGCCACCAAGCTGTCCACCTGAAAGTGGGCAAGATAAGACGGGCATGGTGGCACCCACCTGTAACCCCAGCCGTGGGGAGACAGGAGGATCAGGAGTTCGCTCCTAGCTACATAGGGAGTCCAAGGCCAGCCTGGGCTACGTGAGACCCTGCTTTAAATATACAGTAACGACAACAAAAAGGTGGAGTGGAAGAGGCATGGCAAGTTGGCTGTGGTAGTTCACACCTGCAATCGCATCACTCAGGAGAATGGATGCGAGTTCTAGGCCAGCCAGGAATACAAAATGATTGAAGACAAAATACAAAAAGATGAAATTAAAAAATTGAAGAATGCAGTGGTAAATCTCGTGCCTGCTTCACTACTATAAAGTGAAGTAAAGCAGCTGAGAAGCGGAGACGCCAGAGCTCCCACAAATAAAGCATCCTAGTTTGTTTGGGGCTGGTGCTTCCAAAGGCCACTTCTGCCTTTCCTGGAATCTGGGAGGAAAGGTCAGGCTGCAGACTTCCTCTCTGCCTCCAGGGGGCAATGTTGCAAAAATCTTTGGGGGAGCCAGGCTTTTCCTCCAAGCTATTCCTCCCTGGCCTACTCTGGTTTGCACTCTCTACCCCACTCTGTCTGCACCCTCTCTCCCACCTTGTGTCCCTCCAGCTTTGCCGCACCTATCCATGTCCTCTCCCAAGGACACAAATTATTAATAACTGTAATCCCACACTTGACTCTTTTGAACACATCAGTTTGTGTCATCCTTCCAAGGTCAGAGAAGAATGAGACCCCTTCCAGCCATCTTCCCATTTTATAAAAAGGAGGCTGACAACCGGGCAGAGGCAGGACCTGGCCAATGCCAGCATAGAGGTAGCAGAGTGAAAGCTGGGGGTCCCAGGCTACCCAGGGCACAGCTAGACTCCTGTGAGTGACCCCCCTAAAGCACCCACAGAGCTCTAGCTGTTAACACTGACCCCCGCCCCCACCCAGCCAGTCTGCTGAGTTTCCAGTTTGCCCTTGAGCTCCCTTCCATCTGGTGGGGGTGGGGAGGGGGGCTTCCTTCCTGGTGATTTATTGATGCACACCTGCTGTGATCGACTCCTCCTTCCTCTGCTTCCAGAATCACAAGTTATCACCGTCGTCATGGCTGCCATATTAATAACGAGCCTGCATCGGCTCAGCTCTCAGAACTTAGCAAGCACTAATCCATCCATCAGCTCATCCCGGCCTTGACAGCTCCAGAGAGGCATTTCACAGACAAGGGCATGGAGGATCAGAGAGGGCAATCAACTGGCCCCGAGTCACCCAGAGAGAGCCTCTCTGGGGAGAGAATCCTGCCTCCTTGGAGAGAAGCTGCCCACTCTCTAGGGAGATGGGGCACAATGATGATGTTCTGTGTGGTCCTGCCAAGAGGTTCCTTATCTTTTTTACTGCAGAGGAGGACACCGGCCCTCAGAGAATTCTTGCTGGGTCAGGATTGAAGCATCTAGTGCCTAAAAGGTATCAGGTGACTAAACTCCTGCTCTCTGGGAAAGAGGCCTGCCACTTCTAGAGGATGCAGTTTCTAGCCCAGCATGGAGGCAGTGGGACCAGAGGAAGGCTGCTGAGACATAGAACCTGGGGCGACACCCCCATAGTCTAGGAGGTGGAGCATAGTGTTCAAGTTAGTTAAGCAGCCTCAGCAGGCACAAGAGGCTGAGCAGGTTGAATGTATCAGGGGCTGTGCTGAGTCCAGCGAAGGAGTTCATGGCACAGCTCTTCCCAGAGCCCCTTCATCCGGCTGGCCTGCAGACCATGATTTGCTGGAAACGAGCTGTGTCTCGTCAGGATAGAGAGGGCCAGCAAAAGGGGAGGCCTTGACTCTTAGCAAGATGGAGGCTGGTTCTCCTCTACTGGCCAGGTAGAGAAACCCAGGGAGAGGTAGGACAGCCGCTCCTGTGCTCACTGCACGCCCATAGCCTCAGTCTCCCAATCTGAAGAAGGGACTTGAATTGAATGAGCTCCCCATTCTTTCCCACACTGACCTCATCACAATACACTCACCTTTGATGACCTTAACTCACAGCCTACCTCCTGCTGTAAAGAAACTAGAGGCGGGGGGTTGGCTCTGAGCAAGTCACCTTTTTGAGTGGCAGTGTCCTCATAGGAAAAGCAAGCATGACCCTGCCTTCCGTGGACAGAGCTAACAAGCCATACATGGAGCAGGACTATAGAGCAAGGATCTGAGCCGAAGTCTGCTTGTGAGGTTAGGAAAGCCCAGGCTCCCTGAAGACCTTCATTTGCCACCCAGCTAGCCTAGAGCTCATTTATAGATATCCGCTCCCTGACTGGGAGGCCAGAAGGAAGTGAAAACGAAGGTGCTGAGGGCACAGTCTGGGGTGTTTGCGGGGAAGGCGACTCTAACTCTTTGTCCCCTTCTTTATCTTCTGAGAAAAGTCGTGGTGATCATCAGGACCTTCTTGGAGGTTGGTGGTTTGAGGCCATGATTATTTAACAGATGGTAAACCTGGGTCCTAAGGAGCAGAAGATTTGCCCAGTATCCCGCAGCAGGGCTGTGACAGAGCTGGGACCAGAACAGAGCTCAGGAATCTAGTTCCCCACATCCTTCCCCTGTACCCTGAAGCAGATGGCTCCACAGATGAAGTCTCCTGTTGTATCAGGTTTACAGAAAGACCTGTCTCTACGTGGGCTAGCTACTCAGAGAGAAGGGCTCAGCTTTGGCCAACAGCTCAGGGTTTACAACAGTGTCAGCCTTGGCATGAACTACGGGGCTGTGAGAACGCCAGGGACCCTGGGAGCTGCAGCGTTTTTGCAAACCATGCCAACAGCAGGAGACACTAAAAAAGGCATCAAGTTTCACAAACAATGGGAATCTGCAGATGGTGTTGAGATCGCACACCCAGTGGGGCTGCGTGAAAAGCACAGGACGCAGCAAACACCAGTGCTCCCAAGTACACTAAGCCACGGAACAAGGCAGGATCATGAAGCTTAGCGCTCCTGTAGATGGGCTCTCCTGAACTTAGTCCAGGAGCTGGTCTGAGGGCCTATTAACTCAGGTTTCATAAGCTCATATAGGTCCCTGCCCTTTCCTCCAGCTAAACACACCTGAATTCAGGAATATTCTGGTTCCATATGAAGAACCTCTGAGGCTAAGCCAATGATAAGAGAGCTTCTAGAAGTCTAAAGGGACCTCCCTTCTTGCCACTGTGCACCTATGACTTGAAATCTGGAGGGTTCCTGCCTCTGCCAGTCTCTAGGAAGACTCAGGGCTGACTGCGGACTGAAGGGCTGAGAGCCCAGATCTAATGTGGCTTCCCAGGCGGGACTAGAGTCCGTTCTTTCTGTCAGTCCAAGACAACTGCTGGCCTTCCTCCACTGTCACATGCTCACATGGCTGGTCCTTCAATGACACCTTCATTCAAAAGGTGTTAGGCATTCCGCTGAGCGCCTAGTAAGTGCCAGGCAGATCTGTAATTCACATGCCCCTGCTTTCTATGGCCAAGTGGGCTAAAGAAAGCTTCTCTATCATTCCAGAGGAAGCTAGACTCTAAACCCACATCCCTATTGTATGCAAAGGTTCTCTTCTGGAGATGGCCTTGGGCTCATTTTTGCATCTAAAATCTGAGCAGAAACTCTTCCCCTGAGAAGACAGCCTAGGTTGAAGGGGGAAACACCTGATTCTAGGAGCAGAGGGCCAGGACATGCTGCCCCAACTAATGGGGTACTCTGTAGCAAGTGACTGAGTGACTCATCTGTGAAATGGGGGGGGCGGGCTCCCAGCCTGCTGGGTATAAAGGGCCCTAGGGAGCCCCACATGCAGACTCTCTATGCAAACCAACTGTTTTCTCCCCAGCCTGGGAGTGGCCCTGCCTCCTGCCATGTCCTCCAACTCAGCCTCTGGCCTCCAGGCTTGGCCTCTTTATGTATTTATTGCCTCACTATTCATATCAGCCCTGCAAAGGAGAATTTCTGTCTTTGATGATGAGGTTACTGGCACTCAGAGAGGTGCAGAGACTTGCCTGTGACTCCTTGTCCCTTGGCTGGGGCCAGCACCGGGATGGGACCATTCCTCCAGCTGTCTGCAAGGCAATCATCTCTAAGAATTTCACATTCACCCTTTTGTCTTACTTCCTTCTTCCCTCACTTCCTTCCTCCCTCCATCTAAGTGGCTGTGCCTGATGGAGCTTTGGGGGCCCATGATGCTTTGAAGGGGCAGTTGTTTGTTAATCTGAATCCTTGAGGTGGATGGGAAGGGGCAGCTGTTAGTGAGGGATGAGGGGACAGGGACAGGGGTGTAGTAAAGGAGGACCAAGGTCAGTGGAGGCTTGCTTCAGAGCCCATAGATGGCCAGGGAGGCAGCAGCCCCACAGGAAAGGGGGCTCAGATAATTGGGACTGCAGCAAAGAGACTGAATGTTCTGGAATATTTGTCTCCTGAATGGCCCTGGATTTAAGAAGAGCCATCAACAGCTTCTCGCTCTTACTTCTGCTGCTTTCCAAGGGAAAGAGCTAGGAAGTAACCCACACAAGTCTCAGGGCGGGAGCAGCTTCCTGCCAGCCTGGGGGCTGGACCTAAACAAACCCGCCTCCTTTACAAGTCCTGGACTGTCCCAGCCAGAGATCAGAGGAATTAATTCATGGAGCTAAAGAAGCAGAGACAGCAAGGGTCAGGGCTAAGAGCCGGACAACGGGGCAAGTGCCCAGAGACAGGAGCTCTCAAGAAGGTCTCAGATTGAGCAGGATCCCTACCACCTCTGCCTTGAGGGCAGCTGCTGTCCAATGTGGCCAAAGAAATAGCCTGAGGGGCAGTTGATGCTCCCTGCTGCTGCTCTCTCAGAAGCTGTCTCCAGGAGGCCACTGACAGGCTCACTTGCTCTCTGCTAAGCTCCAGGTTGAACTAGAGGCCACAGTTCTCTGAATTGCCCCATGGGGCCCAGAATAGGTAAGTGCAGATGAAGGAAGGGAGGGAGTTGGGAGGGAGCCTGGAGGCTTCATCACACACATGAAAGTGTGAGACTACAGTGCCTTGATAGTGTGCTGGGAAGACCGAGGTTCAGTTCTGCATAGAGCAACCCACCGGTCTGTGGAACACCAGGAGGGTGTATGAGTGAATGAGAGGGGCAGGAAGGGAAGCCATTTACTCAGCTGGAGGCAGGGAGCCCAGCCAAACCACCCTGGTAAGCTGGAGTCCTGAGACCTGCCCAGCCACCATTGCGCTGATGCCCCAGTGTGAGAGAAACGATGTAGGGATGAATGGTCAAGGCAGTGAGCCACAGAGACAAAGGAGAGGAAGGAGGGGAGAGAGCATGTGCAAAGAAACGCACAGGTGTCAGCAGAACTAAGGGGCGGCCTGGGAGGGTGGCCCTGAAGGAGGACCACAGTGAAGACATGGAGGGACAGAAAGGAAGGAGACTGTGAGTGTGCGCCAGAAAAACAGAGAACCACCAGACCACAGGGACAGATGACCAAGGGGACTGACAGGCGGACTTTAGGCTCCATCCACAGGATCCACACAGAGGAGACTCAGAGAGAGGCCTGCATACACTTAGCTAGGTAGATGGCAATGGGGCATAAGGAGGCTAGAGGGGGAAACGTCTCCAGAAACCAAGCTTGGAATGGCATAAGAAAAGCACCAAGTGGCCAGGGCAGAGTGACACACCCACCTGTGACAGGGTGGCTGGGCTGGATGCCCTGCAGTAACCCCTGGCCTCCCTGTCTGCTGCAGTGTCAACCTCACACCTGGCCAGGCAAGGCCAGGCTTGCTCCCAGGTGGCCACACGAAGGCTTCAGGCCAAACAGACTCTGCAGAATCACAGACACAGCTTGGGGACCCTGGCACACCAGGAAGGGTGGGGATGGATGCTTCCTCTCGGGAGGCCTCATAGGAGAGAAGAGGGTGAGGTCAGGTGTGAGGGGGTAGGGGTGGGGTTTGTTTTGGTTTTGGTGACACAGGATTTTGCTTGTCCAAGGCTCATCTCCAACATGCTGTCCTCCGGCCTTGGCCTCCTGTGTGCAGGGAGCGCGGGTGGGCACCACTGAACCTGGCATAATGAGATGGTTTCAATGGGCTTATGGGCCATTGACAAACAAAATTCCCATTCATCTTCTCAGTATGAATGGGGGAGGGGGGTTGGAGACCCATGGCATAGGAAAAACTAGCACCCTCAGTTCTGTACCTGCCTCTGCTCCCCGTAAAGGCTCAGCTCTGGGTCCTCTAACGGATCCCTGACACACATGTGATAGGAAGCTGTCCCAAGCCCTCCCACGGAGTCACCAGAAGCCACCTCCAGCTGTGCCTCCACAGCTTCCATCCAGGCTGTGGCCAGGCTCACTACAATGGGTAGGAAGATGAAGGAACGCAGTTGACACTCAGTCTTCGAAGAGTCCAGGGCCAGCTGTTCCACTAGGGACAGACATACGTATCTCCCACAGAGGTGGCCTGCCAACTTGCAAGTACCCTTAGACGGCAGAGTTCTCCTGTGTGTGTATGGAGGAAACTCAGATCGCCACACTGTCCCCATGGTGAGATCCAGGGAAGCCACTTTCTGGCCTCGGCACCCTTGCTCAGGGAGCCCCTGCCCACAGCCTTTTCTTGGGAAATTTGACACTTCCAATACCTCCAAAGGAAGCGCCTTCCTCCAAGCTAGAGGAAGCCTCTATTAGCCCCACCGCACAATGGACACACACACACACACACATCAGTTCATCTTTCCTCACTCTAGGTATAGCCGCTGTTGCTTGCCCTCTGTGGCCCTCCGTGTTCAAATGAGGTCTTCCCGGGGCAGATATGGGAGGGAAAGAACCATCAGCCTCATGTTTGAATCCCGGCTCTGCCCATGGACAATATGAGAACTCAATGAAATCTTCCCTCTATTTTAATAGGTGAGGAAGCAGATACTCAGAGAGGGCAACTGACCAGCCCAAGATCACCCAGCAGCTAACCCGCAGAGTAGAGGACAGAACACCAATCTTCCTAATATTAAGGCCCTCTCCTCTCTGTCACTTGCCTGGGGTTTTCTCTTTCTTCCTCACTCCATACCAGTGAACTCTGGCCTATGTTGTATACTGCTCCACTGGCTCCTCACAAAGCAAATTATTTTCTGGGTGCCACTGACCGGGGAGCAGATGTGGGGGTATGTGTGTTATTTCCCCCCATGACTGGTCTAGGAAGTGCCAGGTGGTGGGCTGGCCTTGACCTTAGCATAGGGCGCCATGTGGTCAGTCAGTACCCAGTCTGCCTGCCCTGTTGCTTGCAGGGACTGTTTCTCTATGTTCACAGTGGCAGGGATAGTCCCTTGGTCCCCAGTGTGTTTATAAGCTTGTTCTGTGGAGGGGGCAGCAGAGCAGAGGCTTCTCTGCAGGGACTGGCTGGGCCTTTACATCAGTGTGGGTGACTGAAGCATGGGGAGCCATGAGAATGGTGTTGCACCCCCATAGGCTGCTGCCAAGGCCTAGCAATTGCTCTGGAATGTTAAGGAGCCCACCCCAGTGAGCCGAGAGAGCTGGAGGATGAGGCTTGATTCCATCCATTCTTGAGGCCTTGGACCCAGCCAGGACTGGACAGAGCTGGGATGATAAGATTGTTCAGTGAGTAAACAACTCTGTGTCCCGGGTCCCAGCTCTGTGATGTCCATCTGTGGAATCAGAAACATAATCCACATGAATAAAAATGCCAAACTTTTCAATGCCTGTGTTATATCCCAGCTACCCCAGAGGCTAAGTCAGGAAGACTGAAAGTTCAAAGTGAGCCTGGTGAACTATATCAGTGGTACAGCATGTGCCTAGCATTTGTGAGGCCCTAAGCAGTGCCCAGGATCATAGAAAAGATAAAGAAAAAAGAACACCAGAGAAAGGGGAAGGAGAGGGCAAACAAATATATCCTCATGGAAGAGAATATAAAACTAATTATTTTTCTAATTTCAATTATTACGTTTTTCTTTTTTTGTGGTGGACAAGTACATTAAAAATATAATTGGGCCGGGCGGTGGTGGCACACGCCTTTAATCCTAGCACTTGGGAGGCAGAGCCAGGCGGATCTCTGTGAGTTCGAGGCCAGCCTGGGCTACCAAGTGAGTTCCAGGAAAGGCACAAAGCTACACAGAGAAACTGTCTCGAAAAAACCAATATATATATATATATATATATATATATATATATATATATATATATAATTGATAGTGAAAATGTAAAACTCTAAGCAAAGCTCTATGGCTTCAGAATGGCTTACTTCAAACTACACAGAAGTTCACTGAGATGTACAGTTTAGAACTGGGCAAGTATTTGAGTGACTGCTTTAATCTAACTGCGTGATGTTTTTATTTGTAATTCCACTACAATAAAGTGATTTCTGTTTAAAAATAATACCGAAAAGAAGAAAAAGCCAAAGTTCAAAATAGGCAAAAACAGTTGGCCAGCAACTAGGAGGGTGGTCTACCCCCAGAGCGGGTGGAGGGTAGGAATCTAGGCAGAGAGTGCCAGCAAGGCTTGAACAGAATGTACATTCTAGAAGGGCAAATGGACTGGGCACGTTTGTGGGCTAAGTGGGCAATCAGATTAAGGGACGAGGTCACTGGGAACTATCTCAGAAAATTGAGCCAAAGCCAACAAGCGCTCTGACATGAAAAGCCCATATGAGAATGTCACAGAGACTAGCTTAGAGGCCGGTGGGGCTACAGAAGAGGTGAGGAGACTAGTGACCATGCTTCAGTGATCTGTGTCCTAGGGATGCTCACCAGAGCACTACTCGTGTGTCACAGTTTTGTGAGTCCAAGTGCAGACTTCTGTCCAGATGAGGAAAACAAGCCTGGGAGGACCATGACCTGCCTCAGGTCACACATCTAGAGGCAGAACCAGCGACACCGGAGCGCCCTCTGGAGTCTGGGCTCTCAGTCCTTCCCTTTGTCCTCTTCATGATGGCAGCGAAGGCTCCCAAGACTCCACCTGGTGCTCCTTGGGGTGACCTTGTGTGGCCGCTGAGCCTAACCAAGGTCCTCAGACTCATGCTGTGGTGCAAGAATGAGCGAATGGATGACTTGTGAGGTCAGCCCAAGCCCTGAGAGTGATCGATGAGCTCCTCGTGAAGAAAAGCATGGCCTTGGGCCAATGGCTTCTTGTTTAGAGCTAAGGAAACTGTTCTGCTTCCCCATGGGCTCAGAACCCCCCTCCCCAAGCTCTAGTCTCTAAAGGTCATCATGGGTTTAGATGGGGTAGTCAGGGCCAGAACCGGGAACAGAAAGTCCCAGCACAGGGTCCCTGACCCAACTCGGAAACCACCAGATGCCTGCCCCCCCTTCCCTGCTGCCCCATCCTGACAGAGCTCCTTCAAAACACAACAGCTAGACTTCAAGATCCTTTCCTTGCTGGCAGGCCACCCAAGGGTCCTTCCAGAAGGAATTTCCCAAAAATGACAGCCAAGCCCAATTCCTGTCTGGAGACTCCCTCCCCATTTTCTGCCTTTGACTCTTCCTCCTTCACAGTGCTGGGCTGGGTCACATTGGAACTGGAGCTTGAGGCCCCACAGTCACCCTGTGTCACCATGACCACCTCCACCTATAGCCTAGGCTCCAGTCTTGCTGGCTATCTCATTTGGGTGAACTCAATTCAATAAGCCTGCTTGTTAGCTAGGCTGGGGCTGAGAGGTGAGATGTGACAGACGTGGGTGGTGGGGGTGGTGGGGGTGGTGGGGGTGGTGGGGGTAGGCAGTCAGTCAAGGGTGTGGCGGGTATAAAGGCTGAGGGCAGCATCTGATTAGTTGGGGAATGGCAAGAGCCTGTTGGGGCTGGAGCATTGTGTTCTATAGGAATGGGTAGATGAAGCCTGAGGCTCTCAGGGGCCTTGAACTTGAGACTGGGATGACTCAACAACTATCCACCATCTAGATGCCACCCTTCCCAGGCTCAGACACTGTACTTTTAGTGCTGGGAGCCAGTAGCTTTCCTGGTGACACCAATCCACTCTCCTGAAAGGTGGATCTATGCTGGAGGTTCCCTTTCTGCTCTCAGCTGGGGCACAGGGCAGGGCAGGTTCAGACACCGGCTTGTAATGTCAGCCTCACATGACTCTCAGACCCCTAGACAAGTGACTTCAGCTCATACCTTTTACCTGGAGGCATGGCCTCCTGGAGAAACCCCGTCCTATGGCTATTCTACTCACCCAACCTCATGTCCAGGGCTGAACACACTGTCATTCTGTCCCCCCGGCTGTCAGCGGCCAAGCTCACCAAAACAGTACACCAAGACAGGCATCCGAGCTCCCCTCAGCTTGCCCCATTACCGGGTCCCTCCAACTTCTCCAGCCCCATACCTCTTCTGTTCTTTAGTAGTGGCGGTAGTAGTAGTACATTGTGTGTGTGTGTGTGTGTGTGTGTGTGTGTGTGTGTGTGTGTGTGTGTGTG
>CABHPR010109585.1:0-21860 GCA_902168415.1 Peromyscus melanophrys
ATGGTGGGACAGTAGAAAGGGCAGACTTCGTGTACCTACATGGTGGGGCAGTAGAAAGCTTTAACTTCTGCAGTGTGGAAGTCCTCCTTGCCTTCATAAGTAGGTATAGTAGTAGATGGCCTCTGTGGATTCTCATGCTTAGTTATTTGGCAATCCTTAATGCAGTACCATGGCGCTTGTTACTTAGCATAAGAGTACTGCTTGGGCCGGGCACTGGTGGCACACGCCTTTAATCCCAGCACTTGGGAGGCAGAGTCAGGCGGATCTCTGTGAGTTCGAGGCCAGCCTGGGCTACCAAGTGAGCTCCAGGAAAGGCGCAAAGCTACACAGAGAAACCCTGTCTCGAAAAACCAAAAAAAAAAAAAAAAAAAGAGTACTGCTTGGAGTCCTTATTAGCTAACACACACTTACGATTCCTCTTTTGAAATGTCTTGCTGCACTTTAAAATAGAATGAAACCATTATTTTGACACTGACATTTCAGTTCCTCTTAGAACAGACTGGCATCTCAACATGTGTGTCACACGAGTAATAGGGACTGTTTTCCTGGTGTGTCCACAGATTGTTGTTTCTATCAGTAGAGCTTTGTTCCTTATAAGAGTCATGCAGAGTTTATGTTTCACATTGTCTTTTACATGCCAATAACTGGTACTAATGATTAAGCATAAGCATTTTAATTATTGCCGGTAATTAAAATTTCATGCTAAATTGCTATAATTACGTTCATATGCAACTACTGTTTTCCAGTTGCTCTGCTTTTTGCGTCTTATCTAATTTGCATGACTAAGCTCATGGGGGCTGTTTGAAGAAGGTTTGGAATCCCTAAGATACTCATAATGCATCTTTTAAAACCTCATCATCTACTTAGAAGTCATTTATAAGTGGGACTTTTACCACAGTGGTACTAAAAGAAATATTTGACAATTTTTCACCATTTAACATTGTTTTATAATGTAAAGAAAGAAAATGCTTATTCTTAGATTAAAAATATTAAAAATGAAAAAAAATTAAGTGGGAAGGGTTTAGCACCTGAGTGTGTAGTTACAGAAAAATAGTAGCTTGACCATTGGACAGGTACTGCTTTCTGCTGTTCATTCATGTGCCTCTCATAATAAACTTCTGGGTTGCTGGATACTGGTGTTCCCTTCATTTTCCAGAAGCTCTATCCCAGCAACTGAGCAGTCCCCCAAGGAGATGACTCCCAGACAGTCTGCCTCTAGAGTGTGCTTTTAACAGAAATACTTTGAAAAGGAATCAAATAGTACTAGAACTTATTAAATACTATTATTTTTTGTAATTGTGATTTTACTCTATCAAACTATCTAGTTGCTAAACACATTGGTTTTGACCTATTTTAGGAATCCAGTTTAGTGATTATCGAAGCTAAAGAGGGTCAATACAAAATTTGTCTTTAAATCTTGGACTCTGCTTTGAGCCTTTTTTTGTAGGCCCCCTTGTGCAGATTTCACAATTTTTTGCATGCACACATGTGAGACAATGAAAACATAACTTTCATGTACTTGAACCAGTTTGTTGAGGAAGTCTGCAGCTCAAGTTAATGTGCTGCCTGGAATTAAAGATGAAGATGTCTCCAGTAGCCATTTACTCTTGATAATTGCTCTAGGTGTGCATTCAGTAAAAACTTAAGCCATGTCTGTTAAGATTTTAGAAACATATTTGATTCATTCTGTTTCTTACCTTGTATGGCTCAATAACTGACCAAATTTAGTCAAGTATTTGAAGTCTCAAGTCATGTGTCTCTTCATGTGCTGCGTGGGTTAACTGTTGATTCTTCTAGACAACATTTTATGAGAATGCCTTGCCCGTTTATGTGTAGTTTATAAATGCTCAGGAGAACAGTTTGAACAATTCACACCGTGAATTTGGGATGCAGATATAATACAAGTTTGTGGAAGTGATTTTAGCATTAAGAGTAAAACATTACAACTTATGAACTAAGATTTAGCTTTATATATTTGTGCTATTTTGTGCATTATATTGAGTTTAATGTATACATATTTTAAAATGACAGAGTTTATTGTAGAATAGATACTTCCTATTTGCTATTTCTTTTCATGTAGCCTTTATCAAATGAAGAAACTTTAAAAATAAATCTCTTTTTTCCTCTAAAAATTTTCAAAAGAAGGCAACTAAGATTATTCTGGATTCTACTCACGTTTATCTTTGCCATGTTCTATTTCATATGTTTTTTCTATACAAGGATTTGTTACCCAATTATTTTTTATGTTTACTTAAAACATATTTTGCTTTGCTAATTGAATAAAATGCTATAGATGTTTTTATTCTAAGCAGAGTGTGCTGATCATAATTTACTTCTATTGGTGGACTTTCTGTCCCGCCAGCCCACTCCCAAATAACCACACAGACTTATTATTCATTATAAATGCTCACCCAATGGCTTAGGCGTGTTACTAACTAGCTCTTATAACTTAAAGTAACCTATTTCTATTCATCTATGTGCTAAACGAGGCTCGTTTAGCTCATCTAACTACTGCCCATCCTGCTTGCTCTGGCTCTCATGGGTTCGTCTCTTGACTCCTCAGACTCCACTTCCTCCCAGCATTCTCTCTGCCCCAAAAATCCTGCCCAGTCATGAGCCAGTCGGCTCTTCATTAACCAATGAAAGTAATATATATTCACAATGAGCAGAAGGATTATTCCACAGCATACTTCCCTATTTATGATTTTACAATCACTTCCCTTCATTCTTCAATGATTTCAGGTACCATTTTGTTTGTTTGTTTGTTTGTTTTAAGATATAATTATGTCATTTCACCCCTCATCTCATTATTTTAAATAATTACCTCAGTGTAGGTGATTTCCGAGATATTGCCAAAGCTGAAAGCTGCCTAAGCTCATTTATTCAGAATGAATAAAATCACATTTCTGCCTCTGTCTGCGCCTTGACACTCTAGTTTTCATCCCCATAAGTGGCTATTCCTTGCCCTTACCCTTAATTGTCATTAAACCTTACAGCTGCTCCAAGTTTCAACATTAGCCTTTAATCCCAGGAGGCAGAGGCAGGTGGGCCTGAGTTTAGGTCAGCCAGTTCTATGTAGGAAGTTTCAAGTCAGCCAACACTACAAAGTGTGACCTTGTCTTTTTTCTTTAAGTTACTTAAATTTTCTTAATAGAGTTCCGCTCTTGTTATTTACTGTTGCTGCCCGTACCTAGAATTAAAGGATGAGCTGGGCAGTGGTGGCGCACGCCTTTAATCCCAGCACTCGGGATGCAGAGCCAGGTGGATCTCTGTGAGTTCGAGGCCAGCCTGGTCTACATTGTGAGTTCCAGGAAAGACACAAAGCTACACAGAGAAACCCTGTCTCAAAAAACCAAAAAAAAAAAAAAAAACCAAAAAAAAAAAAAAGAATTAAAGGATGAAGATAGCTGTCCGTCCCTCTCCACATTGCTTCTGGTGATCATTTGGGGATCCTGATAGGATCACGATGCTCCTCCCCTTTAAAAAATCTATACATTTTCAGATGTCATCTTGAATCCTACATTGTTTTCTTCTGCCTACATTGTGCCACTGTTACTGCAGGAGCATAGTGTATCCTTTTATAAAGGCCCCTTCCTGTTTGATCGATTTGTCTTCAGAACCATAATTGGGTTTGTATTATAAACATTGGTTGGGTAGTTTTATATTTTTTTTATTGGTGATAATTAGAATATTGTCTTGGAGCCTATGGGAATTACCAAAGGTTGAAAAATGAAGAGAATTCAATGTTTTTTTTTCTTTAAGGAAAATGATTATTATGTTTAGAAATATTTCCAATAAGTCAACATGAGGTATTATTTCTTTTGAAATAACAGTCTCTAAAGTACTTCCTAACACAGTAAAGTTTTGTATCACTTCTTTGTTTTGATATTACATAGCTGTGGTCCTCAAATCCCTTCTAACGTTTTTACCTTTAACCACTGACCACAAATGACCACAGGTTTAAATTAATAATAACTGCTACATATTAATTTATGATCTCTTGTGTACAGAATATGTTCTAAGTACTTTGGACCCCTCTGTGGCTTATAAATTGTTACAGAGAGGGGAGTCACAGATACATATGAAATTTAACATGATAGGGAATTTTAGTGGTATGTAAATATTAGCTTCTTCCCTCGACTTGAAATACTAAGATACCAATGTGACAAATGATAGTGGATGGTTGAGTTGGTGGATGGGTGGGTGGGTTCTTGTTGAAGCCAGAGGTTGATGTCAGGTGTTTTCTCTGTTGCCCTCCTTCTAAGACAGGATCTCAGTGACATCAGTTTAAACCCCTGGAATCTTCCTGCCTCCATTAGCCTAGCACTGGGCTTCAGGTGCATGCCTCTGAGCCTGGCTTCCCACAAGTTCGGAGGATCCAAACTCAGGTTCTCACGCTTGTGTGGCAGGCACTTCCCCAGTGGAGCCATTTCCTCTCCCCCTTGTAATTTCCTTCTCCAGAGAACTGCTGCTCGTGGCCGTTCTCTTGATCTGTAGAAAGTCAAGCAGAATCGGTTTTATTTATACAGCAAATACTCATTAAATGACTTAGTATAATGGCCTCTGTAGAGACCACAGAGAGGTGAGAAATGCATTGACCGGGGACATCCGTGGAAACGCAGTGTGGTGTGTGTAGAAAATCAGAGACAACTGTGTTAGGGTCCGGACTAGTGTTTTCTGCTCATGTCACTTCTTCATATGCTAAATCCTTTTTAGTCTTTGAAGTCCGCACTCTGTGTCCTTTCACGAGCCAAATACATAAAGTACTGGGTTACAAAAAAATACCTTTCTATCAAACCTGCGCGTTAGCAGTGAGGTAAGTAGGTGGTAGGCAATGAAGCAAAAATATGTAACGTGTTGTGGAATAAGTGACAGAGAGGAAAATGGTAGGGCAGGAATTTGTGGTTTTTATATGGAGACCAGAAAAGATCTTGTCAACAAGCTGACATTTCCTGGTGCTTGGAGCTCAGTGCTAGTGCTTGCGTAGCATGGATGAGGCCCTGCAGTGTGTTCCCAATACCCCGTCCCGTCCCACCCCACCCCACCTCAGAAGAATCTGTGAAACTAATTTGTTGTAATTGCTTAGGAGCTGGAGAGATTGCTCAACAGTTAGGGATGTTTGCTGCTCTTGCGAAGAACTAGAGTTTTCCAGCACCCTTATTAGGTATCTCACAACAGTTTAGAACTCCAGCCCCAAGGGATCTGGCACCCTTTTCTGGACTCTGCAGATGTACATACACACAGAGTAGTTAGTTAATTAAAAGTGGACATTTAAACACTCGTGAAATCAGACATTTATGCAATTCTCCCATCTAAGACTAGTTCGTTATTTCTGACATCAGTCATCCCCAAACTGCTTTTAGTTAGATTGAAAAAATCTTTGTGAAGCTCTTTTGTGGGGATACCCGAGCATACACTATAACACACAGACACAGAGAGAGTTCATCCTCACTGCTGTACTTCACTATATGGTTTGTATACCCTGCTCCACCAGCTCAGACCTTCAAAAGAGACACTCTAAGACTTGGAATGCAGGCCTGGTGTGGTCTCCTTTAAGGAGAGAGACCTATGTAACAGCTCATTGGCCCACTAGTGAGTGCCTTTGCATTATTTTGTCTTTGGCTGTGCAACACTGGTGGCTACTGTTGGAATCATTGGCTACCCAAAAGCAGATGGTGTGCTGTCACTGACTGTCAGCCTCTTCTTTGGGGCCTTGGTGAACTTGAGGGTGTGGCAGTGTCTCAAGAATTCATGTAAATTTGAGTTTTCTCAGCTGCATGTGGGGCCTTGTCTGATATGCTGGGAGTGCAATTCCACAGCTCTGGACAATGGTATACTATCTTCTAATCATAGGTACAATTTGCTGGTGGTTGCAGACTTGGAGTTTGAATGTTGAGTGGACTATTCATAGTAGTCACGTCTCAACTTGGATTGATGAAGTAAAAAATTCTCTAAACTTCTGCTAACTGCATCCTATTTAAGTGATCTGACATTTTACTTAAACAGCACAACAACAAAATGACATTTAATTTGGGGGGTGCACTGTTAAAAATTATAACCCATTAGAGGTGGTGAGTATTCAACCTAAGAGCTTAGTGATACCCTGATGCAGTTTTATTTTTGGTAATGATGTTCTCTACTTTCTGTATCAACAGATAAAATCTCAAGGGATAAAATATTAGATATCAGCATTAGGGACACTGAAACCCCATGGTTTTGTTCACAACACTGTGGCGGGAAAAAAAATCTCATGGTAAAATACAGGATGTATATGTTTTAGCTGGTTATTTTGAGCATAAACCAACTATGAAATTATGTTAAATGAAATGTCAACAAAAACGAAGTTTACTATAAATATCACAGAAAAGAAGGGCTTTGTGTTTTATCTCTCAGTTTCAGATCATCTTTTGCCATTAGAATCTTTTTGTTGTTTTCCTTCCTAGAAAATGTTTTCTTTTCCTAAGTATAAGCAGATGCTTTGATTGAGAACTGGTTACGTATTTTGGGTTTTTTTTTACCTCTCAGTTCTCTGGTGAGGGATTATGGGATTGGATTCCCTGGACTGAAGTTTCAGGCAGTTGTCAGCCACTATATGTGGATGTTGGTAACTGAGCCTGGTTTCTCAGTGAGAAAGTCCTCTTAACCTCTGAGCCATCTTTCCAGCCCCGTCTCCAGGCTTCTTTATTTACTCTTTAAATTTTGAAGAGTCAGTGAGTTCTTATAGGTTGCATTAATATTTACAGAGTCACATGTTAGAAATGAGGATTTAAAATATCAAATAAAATTATGGTAACTTAGAAATAATTTGTTTCTGGCCCATGAACTATCAAGTAAGGTGCTTGTCCTACAAGACTTGTGGTCTGAGGTCTATCTGGAGCCCGTGTAGAGGTGGGAGGAAAGAACTGACTCCTCACAATTACTTTCGGACCGCCACACACATATATGTGTGCACACCCACATGCATACACTAATGATACACTGATTTCAATTTTTCTCATACTACATAAAGAATATTTTCAAATTAAAACCATTTTCTTTTAAAAACTTGAATTTCACATTGGTGATGTTTAGTTGTATGTTTAATATTGATGTTAATTGCTGTTCTTGAAGTGATAGACTGATTTTGTTCATTTTCAAGAAAATGTATTTCCAGAAATCAAATTCACCATATATTCACTGTAGCTTGTCCTTTAGGGAAAAGTAATACTCATTGGAAAAGTAGCTAGTTGTAATAAGCCATTTGTATAAATGCTTCTCAAGATACCTGTCATGTCCAGGAAAGTGCTTTAATATATACTTCCTACTTTGTTCCCTAGAGTATTAGACAAACAAGTATTCAAGAATTGAGATTTGATACAATCTACATTTTTTTCACTGCTTTATCAAGGGCATTTATAATTAAAACCGGCTTTTAAAAAGTGTCCCGAGTGCATAGTGGTCAGTACAGTGACTGTTACTAGAGTTGTTTTATTCACCACTGCCTGGATTTGTGCCTAAGACACATCTATTTTTATCACTATTGATTTTGCACTTCCAAGCATGCTTGTCATAAAGTGTATTTTGATGTTATTTTGAAAATACTTTGGTAATTTCCTAAAAGGCTCTTGGATCCTTCCCATTCCCTAGTCTCCCACTAGACCACCTTCTGGAAATCACTGCTTTATTAGTATTAGTATATAAGGTATTAGTTCTTAACTATAATATGTTGATTGTTAAGTATATCTGTCTTTTGTTTTGTTGAGGCAGGCCTGTGCTATGTAACCCTGGCTGTCTTGGAACTTACTGTGTAAATCAGACTGGCCTCAAACTTGTTGGCATCCACCTACCTCTGTCTTTGTGATGCTGGTACTGCAGGTGTGTGCCAGAGTGTGTGGCTTGATTTTGTTTGTTGGTTTGTTTTGTTACATTTTAGTGAGTTGTGTTGGTTTTACTGCTTGAGTACTATTACATGTATTTAAGGGAGGACTCTTAGAGTCTAGTTAGTATCATCGTACTGTTTGGTGGCTGTACAATCATGATTGCTACAGATTAATTTACGGAGGATATATTTAAAGATATATAAGCAGGAATTGTATTCTAGTAACATGTTTTTCAGACTGTTGAGTCACTTTTTTTCTAGTCATGCTTTCTGTTTTGTTTTCAGGCTTGCATTGATGACAATGTTGATATGGTGAAGTTTCTGGTAGAAAATGGAGCAAATATCAATCAACCTGACAATGAAGGCTGGATACCACTCCACGCAGCTGCTTCCTGTGGATATCTTGATATTGCAGAGTAAGCCAGTTCCGTGTTTTAGTTTTATGCTAATATTAAAAACAGATTCTATAAAAATCCTTGTTAATGATTAACCCTATTACTTTAATTCCTAAAAATTCTTCCCAGGAAAGAAAACAGGCAATTCTTAGGCATCCAGATACTAAGTTTCTCACTGCTGGGGCCTTCTGAATTTTGTATTAAAGTCAGTAATATATACATTTTCTGCTTGTTTTCTTTTGAGGATAGCTATAGTCTGGCTGAATGATGTAGGGTTGGTATTTAGCAGTCTTGTCTACTCTTAAGTAATCATGACTTGTCAGAAGGAACTGTTCTTGACTGAGGTACATCGCTGGAGGGAGAATGATGCATAATTCTCCAGTTTACTTCGTTAGCTTTGCTGAAGATCATTTTCTGGAAGTACATCTTGTAGAATGTTTAGTGAGAGTCACTGTATTCCCAACCGCCTTTTATGGATGAGTACTTTGTTCAAATATTTAATATGGGAATATAAATACATTCAAAATGTTTTCCTTAAATTAGTTTTTATTACTATGCATACCATTGTATAATTATTTTCTTATATCAGAGTTTATCAAGTACTAAATACTGAATATAACTTAAGCACAACAAAATGAACAATAACTACTACTAAAGTAAAGCACTTTTAATACGCTTTCATAAAAGTTAATGTGAGAGTAAAAAAGGGGAAAAAAACCCTACTATTTGCAGGCCATAGTTGACAGCAGCTTTGAAACTACAGAACGAAAAGCTTCAGATAAGAGGGGCCTGTTGTAATTAACGTTTAGTAAGCCTTCATGTGTATCTCACTGCCTTTTCTCTTTTCTCTGTCTACATGAGAATTGGATATGTATGTTTCAAGGGGAAACAACATAGTATAATAAAAAGTGACCTGGCCTAGAAACTATCTGTATTACTTTAGCTTTATTTTATGTCTGCCACTAACTGCACTAATGTGTTAGAAGTTTGTTTCTTCTTTCTGAGGCTGGAGCTTGTTAGTGTTTAGTCTGTAGACTAGGAAAGTCTTGATGTATGTGTGTGAGGTGTTGGTGTGAGTGCAGATGTGCACGCACATGTGGGCGTGTGTGTGGAGGACAGAGGACAGCTCTGGTGCTGGTTATCAGATGCTTTCTGCTGGAGTTTTGAGGCGTGGTATCTCACTAGTCTGGAACTTGGTGAGTAGATGAAGCTGGCTGGCCACCAAGGTGCAGAGAGACCTTCTCAGCTCCACACCCCTGGCACTGGGATTAGAGTCACAGGTCACCACACCTGATTTTTTTTTTTTAACTTGTGTTTTGGGGTCAAAGTTATTAGGCTGGCAGTGCATTGAGCTATCTCCTCAGCACTAGCTGAGAAGTTATTTTGCTATTGCAAAGCATTGGTTATCCAAAATTAAAATAGTGCTTCGGTAGTTTTTTATGTCCTTAATTACTTTTTATGCTTAGTAGGGGACTGAGGTCTCTTCATAAAAAAATGAGATAGTTGTTAGTTGTTCTTCAAAGATAACTTAAAGCTTAAGCACTTAGGCTTTGAGTCAGCTAATATGGGTTACAAATGCTTCCTTACCCACTGTTGAGGGTTGTGATTTGGCAGGTTCATTTTTCCAAGTTTCAATTTTCTCCTCTATAAAATGGAGTTAATATTTCATAGGATTGTTGTAAGGCTTAACGAGGGTAGCCTATTAAGCACAGTATGTGGCACATAGGAAATCCTTGGTGTGTATTAGCTTCTGATAGTTATGTTTGTGTTTCCTCTGGGAAAAATGAAACCCGGCCACTTTCTTCAGATGCTAATCCTTGTGCTTCCTTTTTAGAATCGTGCTTTGGAGTTTGAAAAGGCGATAATAACGGTTCTGTGTCATTTCCTTGCATAGATTCAGTTGAGTCATAAACCTGCTGACAAGGTTGTGGTACCTTCAGTTACGTGTAACAGAATTCACAACTTAAAACGACTTCATCAGTAAGGACATTCATCATATATAACAGTGTGTTGTTTGGAAGAATGGCTTCATTCATTCATTCAGATTTATTAAACTATTTAATATTACCAGCAAGGACTTACAGCCTTTCACGTTTTTCTTCTGAATATCCCAGTTACAGATTTTATTCTTAGCCATGTCTCCTCTTGTCCACAAGATTATTACCACAGTTCCAGATTTATGGCATTATACATCCATATCTAAGAGCTTAATTAAAAATGGGTCAAGTGTGAAAATTACATTCTTCATATTTCACAGGAGCCCCTTTTTTATGGCTGAAAAAAATTCCATTGTATGTATTTATCACATTTTCTTGTCTATTCCTCTGTTGACTGACACCTAGGTAGGGTCCATAATTTAGCTATTTTTAAATAGTACTACAGTAAACAATGATGTGCTATATGATGTCTTAGTTGGGATGTTCATTGTTGTGATAAAACACCATGACCAAAAGCAACTTGGGGAGGAAAGGGCTTATTTCAGCCTAAAAGTCTCAGGTCCCAGTCCATGATTGAGGAAAGTCTGGGCAGGAACTTTGGATGGGAACCTGGAGAAAGGAACTGAAACAGAGGCCATGAAGGAATACCGCTTACAGGTTTGCTCACTCATGGCTTGCTAGCCTGCTTTCTTTTTTTGTTTTGTTTTGTTTTGTTTTTTTGTTTTTTTGAGACAGGGTTTCTCTGTGTACCTTTGGAGCCTGTCATGGAACCCGCCCTGCAGCCCAGGCTGGCCTCAAACTCATAAAGATCCACCTGCCTCTGCCTCCTGAGTGCTGGAATTAAAGGCGTGCGCCACCACTGCCCAGCTTTAGCCTCCTTTTTTATATAACCCAGGACCACCTGCCTAGGGCAGGCATTACCCACAGTGAGCTGGGCCCTGTCAAGGCAATCACGAATTAAGGAAGTGCTCCACCGGGTTGCCTACAGGCCGGTCTGAGGGGCATTTTCTCAGCTGAAGTCCCCTCTTCTAGATGGCCCCAGCTTGTGTCAAGCTGACACAAAACTAGGCAGCACAGTTGACTTGGACTCCTTTGCACAAATGCCCAGAAGTTGGTGGTGTAGCAGGGTTATACGGTAGATAGATTTTAGGTTTATTTTGAGAAAGTTCTCTTCGGACTTCATAGTGACTGCAGTAGTTTAAATTCTGACCAGCAGCAGGCATAGCACGGGTCTCTTTTGTCACATCCTCACCATGATTTGGGGTTAGTTTTCTTTTTAGGGACTGTCATTATAACTAGGATGGGACAGAATCCTAGTGTAGTTTCGATTTACATTTCTTTGATAGTGCATTTCTTGTAGTGAGAATGAACATTTTTTTAATGTTTTCTGGCATTTGCACTTTATCTTTAGAGAACTGTCATCTTCTTTCATTATCTCATTTATTGATTGAGTTGTTTGATTTCCTTTTTAGTTCTTTAAGTTCTTGCGTGTTCTTGATACTAATTATGTCAGAAATACAAGCTAGGAAAATTTTTCTCCCATTCTATAAGCGGCCTTCACTTGAGTATTTCCTTTGCTAAACTGAAGCTTTTTAGTTTGATAAAATCCCAGCACTCGGGAGGGAGAGCCGGGTGGATCTCTGTGAGTTGGAGGCCAGCCGGGTCTACAGAGCAGGATCCAGGACAGGCACCAAAACTGCACAGAGAAACCCTATCTCGAAAAACAAACAAACAAACAAACAAACAAAAATCCATTTGTTAGCTGTTGTCCTGTTTCCTTCGAGACTGGAGTCCTGTTGAGAATCTTTCCTGGTTCCATTTCTTAAGTGTTGCCTCTGCCGTTTCCATTGAACGGTTCAGAGCAGTAGGTCTTTGATCCATGTGCAGTTGATCGTTACACAGAGTAAGAGACAGGATCCAGTGTCATTCTCCATGTGTGGATATACAATTTCACCATCATCACCGCTTGGTGAAGAGGCTGTGTTCCATGTATAGTTTTTGGCATATTTTTCAAAGTCAGGTGGCTGCATGTGTTTACAAATATTCCACTGATCTCTGATCTCTGTCTCTGTTTTGTGCTGGTGCTTTGCTCTACTGTGGCTCTAATAGAATTTGCAGCAGGTTATGCTGATACCTACAGCATTGTGCTTTTGCTCAGCAGCGCTTTGACTATCAAGGGTCTTTTGTGCTTCTATGTGAATAGTAAGGTGGGGTTTTTTCCTATAACGAGTAACCTTGGGATTTTGATGAGTTGTATAGAATCTATGGATTGCTTTTGGTGTTAGATTTCTTTTCATAATAATTCATTTTTCTTTCCATCTTCTGGTGTCTTTGTCAGTTTCCTTCATGACTGTTATACAGTTTTCATTGTAGACACCTTTCACTTCCTTTGTTAGGTTGAATGTGTTGTAGTTCAGAGTATTACTGAGTTGTTTGTGGGGTTTTATTTAATTTTTTGGAGGCAATTGTGGAAGTTTTTCTGCTTTCTTCCTCAAATGTTTGTTATTGGCATATAGTAAAGCTGTTCTGTGTTTTTATGTTGATTTTTATATCCTGCTATTCTGATGGTAGTTTTTTATCAGATCTAAGAGCTTTCTGGTGGAGTCTTGAGGGTCTCTTTATTTTTAGAACCAATATCATCTACAGATTAGAAGGCTTTGATGTCTTCATTTTCTACTTATGCCCCAATTATTTCCTCTCCTTGGTTTACTGTTTTTGCATATTGATTTTTAACATAATGAGTTGTCCTATGAGAAACCTTCAGCAAGGACTGATTATTTTTCAAGTTAAGCATCTTTTGAAGCTCATACATTTGAACATTTGATGTACTTCAGCCTGTGACAGTTGCCTTTACTTGGTTAACAAATTATACCATAATTCTTGAAGAAGCCCTACTCTTTTGTAATGTGTTCTAAGAATGTACATTGCTACTGGATTGGTAATTTCTCAATTCATAATCAGTAGAGGTGTGATTCTTTAGTCCTTTCTTCATTGCCAGACATTATAAGATCAAAATAACACACCATTACTAATGAACTTTGTCATGTATTACACATACATTCAACTGAGTGTCCACTACTAGTAACAGTGGTTTGTTTTTGGTATTTTCTTTCTATCTTTAGGGTATTCTACTTGTGAATGCATTGAATGGCTTTTTGTTTTGTTTTTGAGGTGGATTTCATTATACCATCTGGGCTGACCTGGTACTTGACATGTAGCTTAGGCTAGCCTCAAACTAATGACTCTCCACCCTCAGCCAAGATTAGAGGCATGCACCCTTTACCCAGCTGAAATAATTCTTTAGTTTTAGATTCTTTCCCATTTTAATTTTTTTAAGTAAAATGCCATGTTCTAACCACTTAATTTCCTCCTATACCCTATAGATAGCCATTATACCTATTAATATCCTAATTGGATTTTTTAATCTAAGTATTAGTGAAAATAAGTAAGCCTCCCTTTATAGATAAGTGACAAAATGTCACAAATATTCCTCTGCGCTATATTTTAAAAATGACGTGCTGTCCAGGAGGTCACTCGTATTTGGGTATAGAAACAAGTCTTTGATTGTTTCATGTATATGGCTGTGTATGTCCCAGTTTTACCTGTCCCACTTAATTAACCGTGAACATTGTTTAGTTCAATAATTATATCTTTAGTCTTGGCAGTTGCCAAGACTTTTTTAATTCTTGGGAAATAGAAGGATTACTATGTTTATTTAAAACTATCTCGAGTGATTTAATGTTTTAGTTGTTGAGGTGACTCTTTGTATTTTAGTTCCATTACTATATTCCCTTTAAAGCTTCCACTGTAAATGCTTAAGGAATGCTTTATCTTGAGAAGCCATAAAATTTTCTAATATAAAAAATTAACCCTATGTTATTAGGTTAGCCATATATGGTTTCATAGAATATAGCCTGATTAATTAGTACACTAAAGTATTTTTTATGAAGTAGTATTAAAGATTTCATATCTCAAAAGGCTTGTAGCATTGCATTCAATAACGTTTTCCATGGTCTTATTTATAGCACATGGAAAAAAGCTTCATTATCTTTGTCACTTGATCATTGAAGACTTGGCTATTTAAGGATATAACTTTAAGATGTTTGTGGTAGTTTAGTTATGGTCTGGTCTTTCCTCTTTATAACTTTGATCCATAAACTCTACCAAAATCTTCAAGATTTTTGTTGGCTCACCAGCAAAATATATCCACTGTCTAACTACTTTTTACCACCTCCTTTATTCTCTCTGATCCTGGATACTTTTGCTTCCCGCTGGCTTATTATAGTTCCTGCACTAGACTAACATCTTCTCTTCACCTGTTTCTCAGTGTTGCTGGCAGGATGCTGTTATGGTACCTTAAGCTGGGGACCACAGTCTTAGAGCCTCCAGTGCATCTGGACTGGGTTCAGGGTAGAAAGATATGGACCTACAAGAGTCTGATTTGTCTGCCATTCACCACCCTGACTTGCTGGCTCTATCTTTGACCCTTTTCTAGGTTCTTCTGTACCTGTTATGGTTTCTTTGCTGAGCCTTTACACAAGCTAGACATCTTCCTTTATGATCTGCTTATTCCCTCTGTCTAAAGTTCGGTATTGGTAGTTTTTAAATTTTTAGTTTTAGTTTTTGAAAATTATGCAATACATTGTGATAGTATTTTTCTCCTCTAACTTCTAGATTCTCCCCAGCTCCCTACCCACCTGTGATGGTTTGAGTAGGTATGACTCCCATAGACTCATGTGTTTGAGTACTTGGCCCATAGGGAGTGGCACTATTAGGGGATGTGGCTTTGTTATAGGAAGTGTGTGTGGTGGTTTGAATAAGGTATTGCTCCCGTAGACTCATACTTGTGGATTAAGATGTAGAACTCTCAGCTCCATCTCCAGCACCATGTCTGCCTGCACACTACCATGCTCTCCACCATGATGACAATGGGCTAAACCTCTGACACTGTAAGCCAGCCCCAATTAAATGTTTTCCTTAAAAGAGTTGTCGTGGTCATGGTGTCTCTTCACAGCAACAGAAACCCTAAGACATCACCCAACTTCATAACTTCTTCTTTATGTTTCCCCTCCCTCCCAAAACAAAAACAAAAATCCACACAGAAACGAAAATCAAACAAGCAAAAGGCCAATAAGAAAAAAATGCCAGAGGAAAAAAGTCAATTAAAAAAAACATTGAGGGGTTTTGGTGGTGGTGGTGGTGGTGGTGGTGGTGGTGGTGGTGGTGGTGGTGGGTGTTGTCCAACTACCCCTGGGCATGGGACATGCTCAGAACTATACAGATTCAAGCCAGACGGAGGTCTCAGTCTTGAGGGGTAGTGGACATGAGGTCCCGCCCCTAACTAAGAAGCTATTTGCAGTTGATTCCTGCTGACAAAGGAAACATCTTATCAGTTTTCACCCATAGAATGTCACTTGTACATCAACCACATTCCAGGGCAGAGCCCATGCTCATTTAGATGGCCAATTTCTCAATAGTTATGTATTCTTGGCCAGCTAAAGCCTATTTACATTATGTAATGTATTTGGATAGTCCCAGGTAGATGAAACATGCTAGCAATGAAATTTTGCTATCATAACTAAGTTGAATACTTGGGAAAGACTCAAAAGCAAGTCCTAAAAGATTGGAAGGAAAAAAGCTAGATTATGTATAGAGCTTTCTTGGCTTGTTAATCTGAAAAAGCTGCTTTGAATACATAGCTAAAGCATTACAGGTGTGGTTTATGTAACAAAAGTACCACAGACTTGCAGACATTAGAAACATCCAAAGAAAGGCTTGATCTTCAATATAGGATGAGTTAACTGTTATAATTTATCCATTTGATGCTAAAGGAAATATGTTTTATATGTGTATTGTATTTTATGATCCACTGGGGTTTGGGGAATAATTTAACCATGCAAATGCTGGTCTTGATATAGGGCTTCTTTGGACTTTTTCATGAAGACACTAGATTGTGGAGAGTATATCAGATGCAGTATGCAGAGATTTCTAAAGTGCCATGCTGAGTTTGTGCTTTGCTGGGGGCTCATATTTAGTCTCTTTTGTTAACTACACTGTCTCTGACAGACTAGGGGGGCAAGAGAACCAGGGCAGTGAGATTCAGAGTGGTAATAAGAAAAATGACTCACTGGTTAGGGTGTTAAAGTGGTGGGAAACTCAAAGGTAGTTGTAGTGGTAACAACAATAGCTGACGTTTGCCCCGTGTTTACCGTGTGTCTTTTCACCATTCTCAATCCTTTAACATAATTTCCGTTGTCTTTGTAATCACATAAAAATGTATTTGAACTATCCTGTAGTTGCCTCATGTACAGTCCCAAATACTGAAACTCCAAGGAAAAGGGAAAGTTGGTACACACACAGTTTGCTGTAGTCCTGGGGAGCAAAAAAACATGACCACAAATCCCACATAATTATAAATTTAATTTTTACAGAAATATTAATGAGTTTGGTTATAGAATGCTACCTCAAATCGGTGACTATGTAACTTATTCTGTATTATTTTTCTGAACTATGAAATTTGGATTCTGATGAAGAATGACATATTAATAAGTCTACTTAATAAATGAGGAAAACAAGTCAGAAAAGTCCCATGTAGGAAGTGACATCTAGTATTTGAGTCAAGATAGTCATAGTCTAGCTTTTCAAGTCTGCATATTCAGCCCAAACAAGATTGTGAATCCCTTCTTGCCTTTATAATTGGGAGAATATATGGTTAATGTTTATTTAAGTTTAGAAAGTTCAGTTTGGTTACTCTCCCTTGAGGTACCAGTGGGAAAGGTCCACTAGCAACCGGAATAGAATTTTATAATGTTCATTCTGAGTTTCATCAAGTCTAAGATGTCATCCTTCTAATTCTGTGTATTCTTTCCCAATTAAAAGGTAACATTTTTGATATAGGAGTATTTTTAGCTCAATGGATTTTTTTTTCATATTGCCAAAGAATGTTACAGCTTGGCTTAATAATGCTGCATGACCTTGTTCCTTGGCTTACTTTTGCTTTGCTGGGACCAAGGTTTGAGTATGCACACAGAGCCATAGAAAATGGAGGGTGGGATCACTGGTTAGTGCCGAAACTAACCAGAGAAAGTCAAATTCATGAATGTCAATTTGATAGTAGAGGTGAGTGCTGAGCTCACATTCTGAAGAACACAGAGTAGTGCTTTTCTCTGCCCAGACAACTTTGAGTCATAGATAAAAATTAATGCCATGGGATTCTGTTTAATTTTGTATGTTCTTTTAAAATATTTATAGTTATAAAGGACAGTTCTAGAATACTACATAGTTTTATCAGGTATAGGCTAAATACATGAATGCATACTTCATAGACTAAGTTTTTGGCAGTTGAAGACAGAACTTGGCTTTCTTTCATTTCTTATGGCGTCTATCATTTTTGTGTGCTTTTGGATTATTTGTTTGGCTTTGATGGGTGTTTCTTTGAAATTGTGCTTCATAAAGCTCACCCTTCCGAACGCTTCAGTTACTCTGAGGTGTGTGTTTTGTTTTCAGTCTTTATGTTCTTGGAGTGACTTCTAACACCCCAGCAGAAGCGTTCTGAACATAGTCTCTGGGGTCGCCTAGCAGATTGACTGACATACTGTCTTGAAACAGCACAGTTTCTCACATCTTTTCTGCCTTAGTTTCAGTTTTCTGTTCCATACATCAAAGCTCCATGCCCCAATTCAAGTACCTAGTCTTCCTTTCCTTTCTGTTTCCGTGTTAGGTGTGTATATGTGTGCTAAAGATGTAGAGTCTGGTCAGTCTTCTCAGTTACTCTAAGAAAATGCCTTTGGTCCCTGAGATATAATACTTCCTGCCACACAATGTTGGCACTTTTTATTCTCTTTTACCTAGAATATACATTGTCCCTCTGCTATGTGTGTGTTTCATTTTGTTGAAATGAAATTACACATTCATCAGATAATCTTTTCTTGATTTCCAATCAGTTTTCTTACTACAGGTTGAACATTCCTAATCAGAAAATCTAAAATCCAAAATGCTCTTTTTAAAAAAAAAAAAAAAAAAAAAAAACCTGTGACACGGGTGCAAAGTTCACACCTGACCTCATATTATGGCCCAGTCAAAGCACAATTACATAAAAGTATTATATAAGGTGATGTTGGCTATGTGTTATTTGTGTTTAGCCTTTAGCCTTAAGGCCCACTGTTAGGATACTTGATTAGGTATATGCAATTATTCAAAAAATACCCCAAATATATAATTCAAAACACTTCTAGTCCCAAGCATTTTGGATAAGGAATATTCATCTTATTCTTTAAATAACACATCATTCTAAGACTTAACACAGTTTCACTTTTTGTTGATATTGTTTATTTCTTTAAGACAGGGTTTCGCTAGGTAGCCAAGACTAGCTGGAATTTGCCATCTTCTTGCCTCAGCCTCTGGGATTACAGACAGTTTTACATTTCTATATGTAATTTAGTCTAACTCTTGCTAGAATGTAAGCTCTCTGAAGGAAAGTCCATGTTTATTATTATATTGTGGGCATGTAGCCAACTAGATAGCTCATACATAATTTTTAAATTATTGATTACCTTAAACATACAAACAAAATATGTAAACACACTTCACAAAAGGAGAAGTACAGATACCAGTAGAAACTTTCAGCTTTCTGTGTAATTAGGAATACAGATTAAAAGGCAAAGACAAGGTACTGTATCTCCATGTTGACAATTTTTTTAAAGATTGATAATATCAAGTGACCATTTAAGAGCATGTCCATCAAAAGAGTAGTATTAAATAAAGACATGATCTTAATATATTGTGGGTATATTTTTAAGTTATCAGGAAGAATTACATTCCAGTTCACTTAGAGTAGTTTTGTTAATTTTGTTTTACAAAAATAGCTGTGCATGTATGTTTCTATGCACATAAACTCATAGCAGAGATACTAAAGATTTTGTGTGCTGTCGATGGTGCTTATCTCTAGGGAAAGAAGGAACATGATGGTAAGGGAAGGTATCAAATGAGTGTCTTTCTTTCCTCCTTCCCCACTGTAGACTTGTGTTTGTTGAAGGGTCCTAGGACTGCCGCTGAGTGGGTACGACACTTGCCTAGTATGCTCATGGCCTTTGGTTTGATCCCTAGCATTTCATCAACAAAACCTTGTAATGAAGCTTAGGCGTGTTCCCAACTAGCTCTTAAAATTTAAATTAACCTGTTTATATTAATCTATGTTCTGTCACATGGTTCGTTACCTCTCCTCAGTACCCTAAGTCCAACTTCCACAGCATCTGGCTGGTGAATCCTCTGCCTCAGATTTTTTCCCAGATTTCCTGTCTCTGCCCAGAAGTCCCACCTATCCTCTTCCTGCCTAGCTACTGGCCATTCAGCTCTTTATTAAACCAATCAGAAAAAGGTGCCTTAGGCAGGTGAGGAAGGACAGACACATCTTACAAAAAGATTATCCCAACAGAGGAAAAAGGCTCAATTATGTGTGGAAAACAAAAAACCAAAGTATGTTACAAGAGGAATATCATTGTGTAGAAGGCAGTGGTAAGTCTTTGAGGGACGTCTAGAAGCCTCTCGATTCCTTTGTCAAGTTTGAGGACTCCTGTGAGTGGTTTCTTGAAAATGAGTTTTAGGTGTGTAAGATACACAAGTGTAAACATTAGAATCCATTTGCCAAAATACAGGAGACCCAGACTTATTGTAGTTGTGTTCCTGTTTGTTTCAACGGGGTCGGTAAAGTGTCCTCATAGTGGCTCTCCTGGTGACTACGACACATTTCAAAATAACAATTGGCAGTAAATATGATTTTTTCTTAAGACTTTTGAAAAAATTTAGTTTATGTAAGTGTTTTCCCTACATTTATATCTGTGTACTGCCTGTATGTCTGGTGTCCTTGGAGGCCAGAAGAGGTCCTCAGATCCCCTAGAACTCTAGTTCTAGTTCATGTGGTTGTGAGCCACCATGTGGGACTGTGGAAGAGCATTCAGTGCTCTTAACCCTGAGCCATCTCTTCAGTTGTTAAGACTTACTTTATTTTTAATTATTTGTATCCATGTGTGAGTATGTACTGAGTACTAGTATCCTTCAAGGCCAGGAGAGGACATTAGATCTGCAGCTAGCTAGTTAGAGGTGGTTTTGAGCTGCCTGACATTGGTGCTAGGAACCAAACTTTTAGTCCTCTGTATGATTAATATCTGCTAACTGCTGAGCCATCTTACACTTTATTCTTCTTTGTGTATTTTTTAAGACAGGTTCTCACTGTAGCCCTAGCTGGCCTTGAACTTGTAGCAATCCTCCTTTCTTAGCCTTCCTTAATCAGTCTAAGTCAATTGACTTTTAGGAGCCTACTGAATTCTATTCCAGATTATTATTATTACTAACAGTGAATGTTATTGCTTATTATTAAATGATAATTGTCGTTAAACCCTTTCTTCATTGTAGTGGAACATACTTGAAATTGTAGTAACTGGGAAGGTAAAACAGGACTCGGGGTTCAAGGCTAGTTGTATAGTGAGACTGTCTCGGGGGAGAAAGCCCAACAAAATAAAACCCACCTCTCATAAAACTGATACTGGGAGCATGAAACTCAGAAAACCAGTACACATGGAAAAAGTAGAAGTCTCAGTGGGGGCAGTCCAAAATGTTGCTGTGAAAGGCTTTCTAATTATTATTAAAACTACACTTTTGTTAGTAAAGCAAGTATGTTTGTAGAACATTTAAGAATTATAAATTTAAATTTCTGTGATAGTTTTTGTTTGAGTGGTGTGTATATTTCTTTCTTTCTTTTTCTCCCTGTTGCTGTCCTGACAGAGGAACTTATTCATTGGATACACAGTGTTTCATTCAGCGGTACTCCTTTAGCTGTCCTTTTGATTTTCCAGGTTTTTGATTGGTCAAGGAGCACATGTAGGAGCTGTCAACAGTGAAGGAGACACACCTTTAGATATTGCAGAGGAGGAGGCAATGGAAGAGCTGCTTCAAAATGAGGTGAATCGGCAAGGTAATAAATACAGAGAGGACATGTCCAGAGCTATTGTTTGTTTATTTGTTTTGTTTTTTATAAATAATTCCTCTCTCTTTATGATGTTTTCAAAGTTGAGTATGTATCATAAGACGCGGCCATAAAAGTGTATAGAATAACTTGGGAGTGAAGTAGCAGGCAAAAGGACGTACAAGATAGGTGGGTCACCATGCAGATTTGAACAAGATGGCCATAAATGCCTGCTGTCGGGAGCATGTGAGCTGAGCGCTGCATGAAGGTAGAGAATGAGTTATGTGAATCTGGAAAAAGAGCATTGTGGACAGAAGAAGCAAGAATGGAAGGGTGAGACGGTGTCTGGTGTAACCAGAGCTGCCCCAAGAGCACGAGCATCATCAAAGTGGCAGAACAAAATAAAATTGCTAGACGAAGTTGGGCAGTAGCAACAGGCTGTGACGGGTCCTACAGAGTCTGGCTTTTAGTACTAGTAAATTAGGAAGCTGTTGGAGGGATTGAGGCAAAGGGCAAACGGGATGTGATGTTTAGAGGTTTCTGGTTGTTAGGCCAGGAGTAGATTGAAGGGAAGAGGTGAAGTGTGATATTTAGGAAATAATTGTGATAATCTAGATACAGTGAGCTTAGACATGAGTTGGGTGTAGATTAAGTGATTAGAAGGGTGTGTGTGTGTGTGTGTGTGTGTGTGTGTGTGTGTGTGTGTGTGT
>CABHPR010109585.1:21870-35551 GCA_902168415.1 Peromyscus melanophrys
GTGTGTGTGTGTGTGTGTGTGTGTGTGTGTGTGTGTGTGTGTGTGTATGTGTGTGTATGTACGTACATATATGTAGTAATGGGGGATGAAGCAGGGTTTTACTGTGTATCCTAGACTGACCTTAAATTTGCAGCAATCCCCCTGCCTCAGCCTCCTGAATGCTTTAATTACAAGTATTTGTCATCATGTCTACATCAGAGGATTATGAGTATAGTTTGATAGCTGACCAAGGGTAGTATTGAGTGATAAGATAAAGGGAATGTAAGAAAGAAGGAATCCAAGATCTTTAAATGAGCAATTGAATGGATTAAGTTTCTATTTGAGATAAGAAGATTGTGAGAATTATGTTTTAGAGGATCATTTAAACATGCTAAGTTTGTTTTGCCTGTTAGATATTCAGATGGTTAAATATGTGAATTTGGAGAGAGATACAGGGTGGGAATATATGATAAGAGGTACCTCTGTGATAGACAGTGGTTGCTAATGAGTACAGAGCTGTTTCTAGGAAAGATGGGGATTACAGAGTTGATTGTAGTAACACTTGCACAACACAGTGGATTTTCTAAGAATACTGAACCGGATACTATAAATAGAATATGAGGTTATCTCTTGAAGGAATTTTTAAAGCACATATATAATAGGATATTGCAATTCTGCTTCTGGAGATATGTCCAAAAACAAGAGAGTCCCTAAAGATAAATGTGTGCACTCATGTTTGTAGCAGCATTGTTCACAATAACCAAAAGGTGGAAATAAACCAAGGGTCTACTGATGAAGAAACTGGTAAACAAAGAGCAGGGCATAGGTACAATGGGCTGTTATTAAGCCTTAAGAAGAAAGGGCCTTCTGACATACTAGAAAGCCTGGAAGAGATTGTGTGGGGTGATATAAGCTACGAAGAAGGACAAGCACTTAGATGACGGACCTGGAGTAGTCAAATGTGGAGAAAGGAGAGCCAGGTGTGGGCACATTCCTGAAAACTAGCAACTGTGAGGCAGATGCTGAAGGCTTTTGAGTTCCAAGCCCACATTGACCTCCCTGGGATAACCTGTCTCAAGAGGAGAAGGAGAAAGGTGCTGAACAAGGTCTGAGAGTTGTTTAATGAATACAGAATTTCAGTCTTATGATATGAAGGAGGTCAGGGTTCATTATACAGCTGTTAATATACTTCCCTCATGGAATACTTGTTCAAATTGGTTAAGGTGACCCGTGTGGGTGTATGGCTAGGACCTGCAGTTTGCTGTTGCTGCCTAGCAATATGAGAATCAGATCTCACTCACAAATCACTAGTCCAGGAAAATGGTGTATTTTCAAGTTCCTGTCAAATGCATAAACTTCCTTAAGTTGAAAAGAAATGCCAAACTGTTTTAAGATGCAGTCTGTATATGTAAGAGAGATTATAAGATATAATGGAAATTTCCAACAACGTTCAGGTAATTTTTCTTATGTTTGAACTTATACATTGTAAAATAATGAAAGCATATAACTATCAGATCTTCAAGGGTGTTGCCTATGTGCTTTGGTAGTGATACACATGATAACCATAAACTAATTTCTCTACTGCAATGGCTCCAGGCTTTTTAAAAATTATGAATAGGTTGACAATTTTAACTATATTTTTTTTCAGCTAACTAAATAGAATACTTCAGTATATTTCTTTTCAAAGGAAGGTCAGAGGTACCTGTAGCATGGCCACATACCAGTTATTGGAAAGGAGAGAAACTAGATAGAATCCATGCTGTAAGATTCCATCTAACAGAATTCTCAAAAGTACAAGCAAGCTGCAGATGAGTGGTTGCTTGGTACTGGATAAGATCAACAGTGGCAAGAGGGAGAATTAGAGTGAATGTGAAGAAGTTTGAGTGATAAACTTTTGTTCTTTAGCTTGATTGTGGTAATGATTCCATAAGTGTGTGTATCTATTAAAACTTTCCCGCTGGGCGTTGGTGGCGCACGCCTTTAATCCCAGCACTCGGGAGGCAGAAGCAGGCAGATCTCTGTGAGTTCAAGGCCAGCGTGGGCTACCAAGTGAGCTCCAGGAAAGGCGCAAAGCTACACAGAGAAACCCTGTCTCGAAAAACCAAAAAAAAAAAAAAAACTTTCCCAATTGTACACACAATGTGAGCCTTGTATCAGTTATACTTGAATTTTTAAAAAATCGTAATTTTAAGCCAAAAAGGAAATGGAAGTGTAGTCAGTGATAAGAGTGTTCTCTTAGTATATCAAATATTCTGGGCTCAGTTCTCACTGCTGCAAAACAGCAGACAAACAATATTCAAGATGACAACTTTCATATGTATTTTGCCATAAACATTTAAATTTTTTAATTTAAACTGTATTTATAAAATTACTATGATCATACAGGTATTATCAAAACTGTTATACTAAAGTTAAATAATTGAGGAAAGATATGGGGTATTGTTTTAAAGAGTTGGCTTATGCTGAAGTATGGTTCATCAGGAAGTAGAAGATAAAGATTATAAAGGAATAGGAATTAGGTAAAACTCTGGGAAATGGAATCTTCTTGTTCCTTAGGACTAGAGAAATTACGTGACTACTGGTTTGTTGGAAATAAAGAGGCATGAAAACTGAGGGGATGTGTTTTACTTAAGACGCAGAGCCGTGGGTTTCCTTACGCACTTCCATACATTTTGTTTTGACCTCACACCCAATTACACTCTTCTGCCCTTCTACTCTTGGTGTTCTTCTGGTACCTTCCCCATACTCCTTCCTAAAGTGCCCCTCTCCCTCTCACGGTGTCATGACCATCCTGTACATAGTACATATGTAGGAATGAGGCTGGGTCCACACGTGAGAGAGAACATGTGGTCACGTTTGCTCTTCTGAATCTTGGGTGCATCAAAGCTGAATATAATTTCCAGATCTGCCTAGTTCCCTGTAAATTTCATAATGTCACTGTTCAGTACAGCTAAAGAAAATTCCATTGTGTATATATACCATAATTTCCATTCTCTATTCATCTGTTGAAGGGCATGTAAGCTTATTCCATTTCTGAGGAAATACTTTGAACAGCTGAAGGAGAGGATTATAAAAGGCAGCCAGAGCCCAGAAGAAATAGCACACATTAGAAAACAGTTATAAAACAGGGACACACAGCTTTAGGTGTACATGCTCTGGGTGAGTGTTTCTTCCATGGGATTTCTAGAGCTGAAGAATCTGAAAGAAGAGATGCATAGTAAATAACCTTTCTGTGGTTGTTTTGCTTCTTTGAGATAAGGACCTTGCCCTGTGGCCCAGGTTGCCTCAAGCTTACAGTTCTGCCTCCAACTCCTGAGTACTGGGATTACACATGTGTGCTGCCATATGCAGTTAAGAAAAATTTATCATCTATTTTGCCATGATGAGTATTCAGATGGAAAGCTGTAATTTTCTGCCAAACAATGGTAATTCTTTAAATAAAGTAAGTCTTTTCATGCTGCTATTTATATAACATTAGCAGTTATTGACGATAAGTATAGGTACACATGGACTTGGCAGTACAGGCTTATTGTGCCAGGACACGGAAAACAGCAGAAGGAACCTAGAACATGAATTCCAGACAGTCCTGGGTTCCACCCCATCTGAAATATAAAACATTAAAAAGAAGGAAGAAGGCTGACTGGCTGTGGAGCCTGGGGGACTCATCTGTCTCTGCCTTCCCTGCACTGGGATTGCACCATGCCAACCAAGTACCACTTAACAGCTGAGCCATCTCTCCAGCCCCACTTTAAGTTGTTAAATAATTCTTTGCCTTTTCTTTTTTAAAGAGGGGATCTTGTTATATAGCTCATGCCAGCCACTTGGTATGTAGCCCAATCTGGCCTTAAATTCTAGATACTCCTGTCTAAGCCTCCTGAGTGCCGGCCTTTTGCTTTCTTATTCCACTATATTTGAGTAGTAAATAGTTACGCTTAAGTAAATTGGTTTTGAAATTAGTAATGACTGAACAGAAGCTAAAAGAATTTTTGCTTCATATTTCATTTGATTTTTGTTCTTTTTTGTTGCTTTTTTTTTTTTTTTTTTTAAGCTAAGGTTATAGATCAGATGTTTGTTTGTGACAGTTTCTCTGTGTAGCCTGATTCTCCTGGAACTCACTCCATTGACCAGGCTGGCCTGAACTCAGAGATTGCCTGCCTCTGCTCCTGGGTACTAGGATTAAAGGCATGTGCCACCACCAGGCACAGATAAGTTTTTTTAATGTTAGCTAACCAAAGAGATTTGGCTGCATTTTTTTGTAACTTACTCTGACAGTTGTTAGTCTCGGCACTTTATATATCCTACTTAGTTTTCTCTTCTATTTGCATTGTTTAAAAGTGTTAGAACTATAGCAGGTGATGAAGGACCTGTTAAGTAGATACCCTTAGACGATAAAGCAATAAAAGAAAGGCAGAATCGGTTTTAGAGCTGGTGCTAATTGCTAACATCTTTGTGTTTATTCCTGATCTAAAGCTTTATATAGGTTAATTTTCAAAATAACCCTGTCAGCTAGGTACTATCATTTCCTCATGTCACCAATGAATCATCTGAAGCAGAGCATGCATGCTCTTCCCATGGCAGTACAGCTAGTGAGTACCAAGTCAGGTTCAGTCTCAGCCAGCCTGGGTTCACTTCTGGTTCTAACCTAGCATACTAATAGCCAGATAAATGAGGGCTTTCTCAGCATCACTAGTCAGTTTATCAAAGCTCTGAAATGTGAAAACAAGTCTGCTAACATAAATTACATGACTTAGTGATAGTTGTGTTTTGTTTTAGATTTTGATGAACTAAACATTAGTTGCATTTTAAAAAAATTTAAGAACAAAGGAAGAGAGATCTGGACAGATGGCTCAGTGGTTAAGAACACTAGCTGCTCTTCCCGAAGTCCTGGGTTCAGTTCCCAGTACCCACATGATGGTCACAACCATCTATAACTCCAGTCCTAAGGGATCCAGCACCCTCTTCTGACTTCCATGGGCACCCATCACACAGGTGGTACACTTAACATTTGTGCAGGTAAAACACCCATGCACATAAAACACGAGAAGGATTTTTCTTTTCTATCTTTCCGTAAGCTGATTTTTCAGAATGTTTCCTCTACAGCATACCTTAAACTTGGATTGTTTTGGCAAGATTTGGAAGCAAAAGGAATGTTAAGTGAGGAACTTTCTTCCCAGGGTGATACAAACACACACTTTTTTTACTTACTTCGGAAAGGGAGCCCCTGACAGACTGAAGTAAGAACTGCACCAGTGAGCAGCTAGGAGAGCCAGTGAGCTTGTATTGGCATTTCTGACAGGTGTATGTATGGGGAGGGAGCCGGGAGGACTCCAGTGCAGCTGGATCACTGAGAGCCGTCCTGCTAACAAGAGTGGCAATGAACTGAAAGCTGTGTCCTTGGAGCTGGCTGCACAGTCTGCAGGCATCTCCATCAGTCTGCACTCTCCTTTCCCAGCTCCCTAAGTGGCTGTTTACTTCTGTAATGCTGGGGAGGGACTTTTGAGAATCTTACAAGTTTCTGCTTTCTCAGATATGTGACATTTTGTTCACCACCTGAGCCTCCTGGAAGAATGCTTCAATTCCAAGGAGGCTGCTGTACAACAAGGGAGTAATTGCTTTGTAATTGGATAAAGATAAACAAACACCAAAGTAAGAGTCTGAATGTTTTAAGATAGTGAAAGTAGAAAAAATTTTAAAAAGAGCTGTATCCTGGGAAGTGGTAATTTGCCAAGCAAGCAAAATGAGGATATGATCTGTGTAGGAGATAATTGCTTAAACAGCATGATGCACTCGGGAACCTAGATGGAGATCCAGATTGTTCCCACCGACTGAACGTAGAAGAGGAAGCCTAGAGATGAAGTTTAAAATGCAAATCATCCAAGAACCTGTCTCAGAAGAAATGTTCAGCCATTGACAAATTCTAGAGAGAGGAAATGACCAAATTTGGGCTATTCCAGTCTGGCAGTGGTAGGAGGATTGAACTGGAAGGAAGGAATGAGTTAAATGAATGATCAGAGTCCAGTGTAAAGTAATCTGGTGGTAGGAACTGTCAGAGGACAGTCTAGGCGATGGCACCTCCGAATCTGCTAACTAACTGAATGGAGAGTAGGCTATGGTAAAGGGACAGTGACTGCCGAGGTCTGGATAAACTCATACGTGGTACAGAACTATACAGGCAGCAACAGATTAGTTTCCAGAAGTTGCTAAGCTTGTACTACTCAGTTTCAGATACACATGCCAGTGTTCCACTACATTATTTCTTTTCCTGTTTTTCTGCTTCTCAAGCTGATATGCAGCTGGTCTTTAATATCTCTAACCAAGTTTGTATGAGGAAGGACAATTGTACGTATGAAACTAATTTACAGAATGACTGATGGGGAAATTGGAAAGTTTATGAGCTAGGTTCTAAAAAGTAAACCTCCTCCAAGTTCAAGGCACCAACGTATCACTAGGTTTAAAAGTAAAACCTACATTATTTTATCTGGCCCTGCCACCTAATGAAATCATTCCTATTTTTAATATATTTTACTATTTTGTGTGTGTGACATCTTCTGTGTCCAAATTAATATCTCTGTGTCGAGACCAACAGCAGATTCTGTTGCTGGATCATGAAGCATCCAGAAGGAGGCGCTTCACTGCCTCTACGACGCCGACCACTCCAGTGAAAGGTGTAGTCGCCTCCATACTGTACGGCTGTTTCCTGTCTTCACAGTTCAGCATAGTGATGCTTCTAAATTAAGATGATTGGGTCACACAGTTCATTGTCCTCTAGAGAAAGCCTGACATCCTCTGTAAAGAGAACATTCTGTGTAGCTTCCCACCCGGAAGCCAACTGGTACTTCATTCCGTCTTTCCCAAACGATGGTGTGGCATCACTTGATGTATTTCTTGCTTCAATGTCATTTTAATTAGATGCTGTTCTTTACCAGCCTGTAGAATAGCTCCTCATTAATCTCAGTCATTTTTGTCCTGTTTTATTTTTCTTCACGGATGTAACATTTTCTGCTTTATAAATAAAAGCAGCTTCACTTCTCATAAAGTACTCATTCATAGTAGGCACTCAGTACATACCAGGCTGGAGAGGAAGGTGGGTGGGTAGATGGATGGATGGAAAGATGGAAAGATCCTAACCAGACAGTTGTATATATGGATATAGATTATGAAAATATATTAGCTAAAGGAGATAAAAAGCGTTGCCCTATTTTTCATTTATTTGTTTGTTTGTTTATTCATTTATTTGTTCCCTCAGAAACTATTTCCTTACCACTAAACTTATTTCCTATATTCTTCCAGATGATGGAGTTATAAAATAAGAAAATATCTTTACTTTTGATAAGCTCGGTCTTCGAAATACAGTGCTTATCTATAATTTATAAGTAAATTGTCGTGTGTGTCATTTATTAAGTCACCATTAATTGAAGCCATAAGGCAAGATAAGATCATTTAGGAATTTCACCATTATCTTTACTAATTTAATTTTTCCCTCAAGGTATGGAGCTCTTTGAAGATTGGAGCGAGAAAATCGTATTCGTTTTTTACATTTATCCTGCTTTTATCACGTTAGCCAAGCGCGGTGCTCATCATACTTAGAAATGAAAGCCTTTCTCTGGAACTAGACAGTACTGATCGTATGGAGACTGTGCTGTGCTGAAAAGGAAAGGGTGTTTAGAGAAAAGAAGGCAGTTGAGGGCTTGATGCATTCGCACTCCTCCACATGGCAGAGCCTGGTCCACCTGACTTGTGCAGAGCAGAGTTCAGGAGATATATATATATATATATATCCATATACATGCGTCTGCATGAGAATTATTCATGTCTGATTGTTCAAAACTATTCTATTTTGAACAAAGGATGCTGTACCTTGGTAAATGTTGAATTTAAAATCAGAAGTAATCAAAAAATATAAAAAGATTAACAAATTGGATGTGGTAACACTTAGCAGAGGCAGGTGAATCTCTGTGAGTTCAAGGCCAGCCTCGTCTACAAAGCTGGTTACAGACTGGCCAAGGCTGCACAGTGAGACCCTGTCTCAAAGAACAAACATAACCAGATTAATACTGCAAAACAAAAGCTAAATAATTGACTGAGAAGGCTAATAAAATATCTATTGTATTTCACATTCTTTTCTTAAATAATCAGTAGCCATTTTTCAAAATCATGGTTTAATTGTTAGTTTTCATTTAAACGTGAATTTTTTTCATCTTATTTCACTGCGTAGAAATGGGAAGACTGTTCTCCAGTAACAAAAATGAAAACATATATGCTTTTTCCCCACCAGGCGTCGATATAGAAGCGGCTCGGAAAGAGGAGGAGCGGATAATGCTGAGAGACGCGAGGCAGTGGTTGAACAGCGGCCACATCAGTGACGTGCGGCACGCCAAGTCCGGGGGCACCGCACTCCACGTGGCGGCTGCCAAAGGCTACACCGAAGTTCTGAAGTACGTATCGCTCTGGACGGAGTTCCTCCTTACTCACTCTCTTAACATACGTGCCAATGTTATTTTGAAGCAGACTATATAAATGTTTGTTCTCAGGAGGCAAAAAGATGACCTTAAATAAAATTGCTTTTGTTTCTAAAGTTCTTCCGCAAATTTAAAACAATTTTCAATATTTCTGTTCTCTGGTATTTTTGTTTGTTTCAGTTATATTTTCTCCTAAAATGGATTTAAGTGTCAGCCAACCATTATATGTTACCTGTCAGGCTGATAAGTTACTAGAGTCGTTGAAGACTCCCCTATTGACTAGATGTTGAGAATAAAAACAATATGTTAATAGTTTTCTTTTTATATAGAATCACTAGAATTCAGTTTGCTAATACTATAATATTAAATATGAATCCATAAACACCGTGACTATATAAGACTGTATGTTGGTCGACGAATTTCCTTGCAGCACAGTGTGTGTGTGTGTCTGTGTGTGTCTGACATCCTCTTAATAAAAACAATAAAGGAGCCCTTCCCAGACTTCCTGACCATTTCACCCTCAGTAATGTAGGTCTCTCTTAGAATAGTAAAGTGCTTAATTTGTTTTCTTGTCCTTAACTGTTTCTTTCTAATCTAAAACTTTTCTATATTTTTCCAACTCCATTAATAAGTGATATGAACACAATGAGTTACCTACCAAATAATAATTATTCTTTACCCCAGCAGGTAATTTTACCTACCTCTAGGAATTTTTTTTTACAGATATTCTCATCCACTTAAGAAGAAAGATATGTGCCGGCAACAATTTGTAATAAGAGTAGAAGAATGGCTTCATAAATCATGGTAGATAGTTTCCATGGAAGACTCTGTAGCATTTAAAGCATAAATGAGAAAATTTCTTTTGTATTATAGAATGAATGCTAGGGTTATTATGAAATGTCAAAATCAAGTGAAGAAATAAGTATTAAATTAAAAGTTAGCCAGGCGTTGGTGGCGCACGCCTTTAATCCCAGCACTCGGGAGGCAGAGTCAGGCGGATCTCTGTGAGTTCGAGGCCAGCCTGGACTACCAAGTGAGCTCCAGGAAAGGCGCAAAGCTACACAGAGAAACCCTGTCTCAAAAAAATAAATAAATAAATAAATAAATTAAAAGTTAGATTTGTAGATGAAATTTCTCCTCATAGAGTTGTCAAAATCTATAGTTTTGTTAAAACCATGTAAAGTAAAACTAATTATCAATGTTCAGCTTGGGAAAATATCCTCCTTTTGTATTCGTGTGTGTGTGTGTGTGTGTGTGTGTGTGTGTGTGTGTGTGTGTGTTTGTGTATATGTGTACATTTGTGTATGTGGTGTGGTCTGTAGTATGGGTGTGTGTGTGTATGTGCGTGCTTATATGTGGTATGGTCTGTAGTGTGTGTGTGCGTGTATGTTTTTGTGTGTGTGTGTGTGTGTTTGTGTATGGTGTGGTCTGTAGCATGGGTATGTGTATGTGTGCCTGTTTGTATGTGGTGTGGTCTGTAGTATGGGTATATATGTGTGTGTGTGTGTTTGTATGTGGTGTGGTCTGTAGTGTGTGTGTGCGTGTATGTTTGTGTATGTGGTGTGGTCTGTAGTGAGTGGGTGTGTGGGTGTGTTTGGTACTTAGATGAATAAGTAAAAACAATGAGTCCTGACAAGAAGACACCTCTTCCAAATGGAGTCTTCTGCTTTCTCTCCCTGTCTACATGCACGGCTCCTTTCGGTTCGGGTCAGGTGCCTTTCCTCCTCTGCCGCCTGCCCTGGGGCTGGTTTGTGGTTTCCCATTTTGCCGTCCATCAGAGGAGCTCTTTGAGTATAGGTGCTTTTCTTTTTCTTTCTTTCTTCTTCCCTTTTTCTTCTTTTAATTTTTGTTTGTTTTCTTTCTTTCTTTGTTTTTCCAAGTGTCCTCATAGGACCTGGCACATTTAGAGAACCATGTTTGTTGAAGATGTATTTTCCTGCTTCAGTCTTCCCTCTATACCCACTCCCAAGTGTTTATAATTTTATGTTGCTCAAGAGATTAACATTGTTAAAGTTCGTATTTCCTAATGAGGATATGTTTTTATTATCTCGTAGTCTAGTGTTATTTTTCCCTCTATTAATACAAATTCTGATCATACATACAATAGTAGAGGTCTGTTTACATCTGTTAGCCTGTTCTTTAGATCATTGCTTTTAAATACTGGTCTGCAGACAAGAGCCAGGCAGCATTATAAGAAGCATATGGAATCATTATAATAAGGGTTATTTTTGTGCAGCTATCGTGTATGTAAAATTAGGGATGGAGGGGCATAGATAGCCAGCCAGGGAGGCAGGCCGGCAGACATGGTGGCACATGCCTGTATTCCCTCCACTTAGGAGACTGAGGCGGGTTCACCATTGGCTTGTCGGATATAGCAAGATAGTCTCAAAACCAACAAAATACATATTTGGATAGACAGAGCCCTAAGGTGCTGATTCAGTAAGTAGTACTACAGTTGACCTGGAGAATATTTTTTATTAAAACAAGTGTTTAGGATGGCTTTGTTACTGAGCAAAATTTGGAAATAGCTGCTGCAGCTAGATATTATCAATAAATAGGCTGGTTTATATTTCTTATGTTTTGGCTTGTTTTACACAATCTCACTCTGTAACCCAGGCTAGCAGCAGTCATCCTGCCTCAGCCACCTAAGTGCAGTAATTACATGTGAATATTTACATATAACCATCACTTCTTAACAGTAAACAAGTAGAGAGGATTATATATTAGCTGTCACTACCACCTCCTGTAGGTAAAAAGAAGCCCTTCTCAAGCTCACCATCTTGGAAAGTCAGGTAAAAGTATACTAGATTTCTGATGTAAAGCATCGTTTGCCTGTGTGTGGGGCTGTGCTATGTGCAACTTATAGGTTCATTATGTGAACATAATTTCTGAATAAAACAAAGGTTGATGTCACTATGCAGTTAAAAGGGCATGCTAATGTATGTAACTCTCTGCATTATATTAAAATTTATTCCTATTTTATAGCTTGTTAGTGATTGGAATATCTGCTTTCTGCTGCAAAATATAAGACTCAGTACCCTTGAAATATGTGTTTCGCTTTGTTTGTTCCTAACAGATTATCAGTTTCTTTTGAAATTTTTTGTAGCAGATCATAAAGGTTCACAAAGCTTCCATAAACCATTTCCTCAAATACAAAGCAACTAAGCATTACAGAACAAGCTTCTTGGATTCTGGTATATTTTTAGGCCACATTTGGCCTGAGATGATGTATCATCTGGACATCTAAAGATAGCTCTTGCAGAAAATAAGCTTTATGTACAGATTGGTCCATTGTGCTTAATCTTACCCTTGAAACTGGGCTTTTCAGTGAAAACTTTCACTTTGCAAGTGATACTAACAAGAATTAATCAGTGTCATATCAAACTATAAGAGTTAAAATGATTAGAATTAATTAAAACCTCATTGTGGCAAAGACTTGAGTGTCTTCTGTAAATTACTTTCTATTTGCCTTAGTTAATTCATTAAGAGGAGGAGGAATTGGAAGTCTGAAAAGAATTAAATTGTAAATTGTGGTTAAATTGCATGGTAGAAGGCTATTGATCATGTTTGTTAATTTCTAGATTTTAATGATTATCTAATTCACTGTAATTTCTTTAGACTTTTAATACAGGCAGGCTATGATGTTAATATTAAAGATTATGATGGCTGGACACCTCTTCATGCTGCAGCTCATTGGGGTAAAGAAGAAGCATGTCGAATTTTAGTGGACAATCTGTGTGATATGGACATGGTCAACAAAGTGGTAGGCCTTTTAAACATTTTAACACTAGAAACAAAATTCTAACCTCAATATGATAATTCAAGTTTATGAATTATGTGACCTTTATCTGCTGTCCATCAGGAATTCATTTATTAATGTTTAAGTTGTTTTGGCTTCCAAATGAGGTGTTTGTCTCTGTTCTGCAGAAAAGGAAGTTAGGATTCCTTGAGTAATCATACTGTCATACATGTACAGAACATTTGAGTACTTGCATCACTACTATATTTTTAGGTACTCATAAATTAATTATGTGTCTGTGTAAATGTTTGCTGCTGTCAGTAGAAGTTGGAACAGTGTACCATGGTGTTTCTCGTTCTTTTTGGCTGATTGTCTTTAAGGCTTGGGCTTGTTTATTTTGAGACAGGGTCTTACATAAGGCTGACCTTGAAGTCTGTATGTGGCTGAGGTTTATGTTGAACTCACCTCCTGCTTCCACTTCCCGTGTACTGAGGTTACAGGCTTACACTGCCCCAGGTGCCTGATGATAATCTTACTAGCCTGCTCACGGTAGCTAAGTGATAGTGGATACTGAAACGTTACAACATTTACAAGAAAACAGTTCCATAGGTAGATGATTTACTTAATGAACCGTAATTGGATAAAGGAAATGAGGGAGAAGATAAATATTGTACATCATATTTTTACAAAAACATGCAGATTCAAGTCACCAGGTTTCTTAGATTACTTTTCCCTTTCAAATGGTGTCAGCGACAGCAGTATTCTTGCTAGCTAGTCTCCTACTCCATGTTGGTAAACAGGTTTCACGTATTCACAGTTGAAAGCTTAAAGTATGTGCTCTATCTGTTGTCTGAGCTCTGGTCTGCATTCCAACTTCGAGTATCCTTACAGGCCACTTACTCACTCACATGGGTACTGCTGATAATTGGTTTATTTAGTAATAGTGACTTCCAAAAAAGACTAGAAGGTAGTTTTTTAATTGATGGAAACAGTTTTCCAAAAAGACTACATAACTTCTGAGTATGAATATCCTGTTTCCCTGGCCGGGTTGATATTCTCTGAGACACATATAATATATAATCTATATGAGAAGTATTATTTAATTTTGCATTTGGCCTTTAATTATCTTCTTAGGTATAATTCATAATTATTTATGGAGAGACAGGAAAAATAAAATCATTTTATTTCATCACATTGAGTTTTCTTACTGCTATTATAGCAGCTTTTGTCACCATAAATTTTGATCTTGTATTTCTTTATTCCAATATGTTAGTGGCTCTGTAAATGATTTTGAGATAAGTCCCATATTTATTCTCTAGTGTCCTGCCTTTTCATATGTATTATCTAATGTTATCCTTTCACCAACCCACAGAAATTATGTTTGCAGATTTAGGAAAGTGATCAGGGAAGCTGAATAATTTTCCTAAAGCCTCACTTTGAGGTTCTCTCTCTCTCTCCTCTCTCTCTCTCTCTCTCTCTCTCTCTCTCTCTCTCTCTCTCTCTC